>NW_020717422.1:0-14108 GCF_900518725.1 Notechis scutatus | reverse complement strand
GGCTAAACGCTCGTCACATGATTTAAAAAGTCAAGATTTCCCCTCATTGGGGCGGGGGGGGGGAGATGAAGGACAGAAGGTGAAGACCCCAAGCAGAGGGAAAGGGTGAAGGGTTGACAGTCATAAGGGCTGAGAAAATGGGTTGAGGCTTCCGTAGCTGGGTGGGGGGGGCCAATGGGGGTCTTCTCCTGGGACCAAGATTTTGATTTAATCCCAAGGCTCTCTGTTGAGATCCAACCAGGGATGGTATCCAGCCGGTTTGCACTGGTTCGAGTGAACCAGATGTTAATTTTACATCCAGTTTGGCGAACCAATCGTTCCAATGACTGGCTGGCCCCTCCCCTCCCCTCCCCTCCGAGGAGTCCCCTTGTGGCCTGTTCTGGGGGCCCTCCACAGCCCGTTTTCACTCCCAGGATGGTGCAGGAGGCCGACTAGGCCACGCCCACCATGGCCACGCCCACTGTGCCACCGGGCAGAAACCACCCACCCCCCGAAACAAAGAGGCCTGGCCCTATGGTCAAATAGCAGTCAGGAGCCGTTCAAATGAGTATAAAAATGTATTGCAAGCTTAACCTCTCTGCAAGAATCTGGCCAACTCCCAGTCAAGGGAAACGAGCGGGAGATAAGACTAGAATGAATTCAAGGTAGGCTGGACTGAGATCTCTTGTGTGCATGAAGAGACTGGAGACTGATGACGCGTTTGATTCTTCCTCCCTCCTTCCTCTTTCTGTTGTATTCTGCAGAAATATGTTCCCTTCCAACCTGGTGGAGGCTTCCTTCCAGCAGGTGAGCTCCTGGCCCAGGCCGGCCTCTCTCCACTCCGGGGGCTCCGCTGCTACTTCCTTAGTCTTTGGGGGAGGGGATACTGTGACCTGGACTCCACCCCAGTCCCTGAATTTGAGTAACCCCTTTTGGGCTGGTTTGAGTTTCCCGCCACAAAAAGAGTCAGACGCACCAGGGAGGAGCCAATCGCCTATAGAATTGTGGATCGAAGGGGGCCCTAGGGGTCATCTAGACCATCACCACCCTCAGTGTGCCTCTTTCTCACAGGTGCCTCCGTCAGAATATGTTTGATACGATATGTTTGAACATAATGAGGGGAGCCCAACATTCCCTCCCTCCCTCCCTTCCTCCTCCCTCTCTCTCTTCTCTCTCTATCATTGGCCCTGATAAAAGGCTGGTGCAAAAATTAGCGTGGAGGGCAAGGGAGGGAGGAGGAGGGGGCACCCTGGACCCTTTGGGCCATACCTGATGGCCTAAGCCTGCAAGCCTCAGAGAAGATTCCCACCCTGCAAATTCCCAGCCCATCTTCCCGCTTGCTTTGCCTTCCAGTATCGGAGTGTTCTTGTCCCCGTGGTGAAATCCCCCGGGATCCCGAAGAAGGCCAGCTCGTCTTTCAGCTTCATTTACTTGGTGCCTGATCCCGGGAACCCAGAGATCCAGCGTCCTGTCCTGCTGGAGATCACTCCCTCCCCGGAAATGATCTACGAGGCCCTCCCTGGGAGCAACAACGAAATGAACGTCTTGGGCATCGTCCTCTTCTCGGCCACGGTCGGTACGTGATCACTGCTGGGGCAGGGCAGCCCGTCCCCCCGTCTCTGGGGTCCCTTGGGGTGAGAATGAGGGCTGCCCCCTTCTTTTATCCCCCTCCCCCAAAAGAGGGACCGCGAGCGCCGTCTCTTGATACTAAATACAAGAGACTCCCCAAGAGTCCGTGAATTCAACGTACATCGGTTAATATATAAGATGAGATGTCGGTCTCCTCCACCCCCAGGTGCAGCAACCTCCAAGCTGGTGGGGATTATGGGTGCTGAAGTCCCTGTCATCCCTGTCCCAGCTTGGGCATTTAGGAAAGAAAGACTATTTGTCTTCCGTTTGTAGAGAAAGGGGATGCTTTCCCCAAGGTCAAGTGGTTTCATCACGAGCAAAGCCAGATCTGAATATTCCCGCGTAAACCCAGAAATTTTCCCTTCTCCCAGGTCCTCCCCTCTTGGTCAACTGGCCCGTGTCCAGTAGTATGCAAATCGGGTGTTTTGGTAACAGTCTTAAAGTTTGGTGCCTCTTTAGTCCCCAAGGTGTTTTTTTCAGGGGGCAACAGGATTTCCTTGTTTTTGCTTTGAAGACGTTTCACTTCTCCTCCAAGAAGCTTCTTCGGCTCCAACAGGGTAGTGGGGAAGGGAAGGATTTGTATTCCTTGCAGACAAAGTTGGCCCTTTGCATCCTTTTAGAGGGTCATTGAGGCCACTTGGAGGTTTTTTTAATCTCTCAGGGTCACCTGAGTGGTGCAAATGGGGGCGGAGCCTTCTTGGAGCTGCTGAAATGACCCTCCCTCCACAGAGGGAGGAGGGATACAATATCCTCTACCTCCAGTCTACAACCGGGTCCTTTCAGCAGTTCCAAGAAGGCTCCGCCCCCATTTGCACCACTCAGGTGATCCTGAGGATAGAGAGAAACCTCCAAGTGGCCTCAACAAGGACTCTCTAAAAAGGATGCAAATGACCGGCTGTCTGCCAAGAGTGTCAATCCCTCCCTTCCCCACCATCCAGTCAGAGCTGAAGAAGCTTCTTAGAGGAGAAGCGAAACGTCTTCCAAGAAAAAAAATGTCCAGTCGCCTCCTGGAAAAAGCGCCTTTGGGACAACTAGGAGCTGGGATGAGGGAGAATCCCCACAGACCCTCTTTGGTGGGGGTTTGCTGCCCCTCGTACCCTTGGTCTCCGATGGGCACTCAGTCTGGCTCCTGTCATTCCCCCTCCCTGATCCGCTCCCCCTCGCCCCCTTTTTATGGCAGGATGCCACCAAAGCGAACGGGGTTGGGGATCGTGGCGCATCTGCCGGTGCAACCCTTCTGGAGTCCAGTGGGCTTGGCAGGGAGGTTGACGTGCCCAAGGAAGGTCATTTTCAAGTCACCTCCCAGTTCTGTCCTGCGTGGCTGGCTCTTCCCGTGTGGGAGCTCAACAATGGAGGGAGGGGCCCCTTGGGTGGTCTTTACCTCTGCTAGGCTTCGCGATGTTTTTGTCGCCGTGGGGTGGACAGCAGTAGCGGGTTCCCACCTTGTTCGCTCCTGGTTCGGTGGGTGATCGCATGTGCGTGCGCCTGCCCCTAATGCACCGATCAGCTGAGAGGATGAAGAAATGAAAAGCTAGGCGTGACCCTCCCACCTACCCATTGTGCTTCTTGCCAGGATTCCGGCAGTTACTCCAATTAAATCATGAGCCTCAAGCCACGCTCCCAAAACTGAAAAGGATTTATTAGAAGCTAACATTCCGGCATTAGCCTGGGCACAGCCAACTTTGAGATACGTGATTCACTGTCACCCTTGACCCTGCTTTCCCCCTCACCCCCGCCCCGGGTGTACCATCCAATGAAACACGTCCATAGCCAAGAGTCATCAATCGTGCTCTCCAATTAGATTTTTGCAAGGCAAAAGCTTCGGTCATCTAATCGGTCTTTGAAGAAAATATGAATGGAAGGTACTTTTGATTCCACACTGCCGCCTGCTCTTTGAAACTCCCCCCCCCCTCTTTTCTGTTGTCAACTATAGAACGTGTATACAAAATGTTTTATGAGGTGACACTTGTCACTTCTTTTATCCTCTCAGCTGATCATCAGAGGAACCAGTTCAGTGGGGTTTTTTTTACTACTGGTTCAGCCGAACTGGTAGTGATTTTCACTACCGGTTTGGCAAAACCAGGCTGAACCGGTAGCATGCTACCACTGGTGGGTGGGAATTGCCCTCCCTCCTTCTCTCCCTTCCCGTCTGGTTTTTGTCTTCTCCGTTGAGCCACAGCTGGGGGCTCCCCAGGAATGAGTGGGGGTCCCCTGTCATGAGGGCCTGACCCTGCTTCTCCTTCCAGGCCTCCTCCTGGGGAAGATGGGGGAGCGTGGGGCTCCCCTGGTCAATGTGTGCCAGTGCCTGAACGAGGCCGTGATGAAGATCGTGGCCATGGCGACGTGGTAAGTCCGAGCGCCCCAGGCCAAGACTGGCAGCCAGCTCGAGGGCCCGCCCTGCCGGCCTTTCCAGTCTCCCCCAGTCGTGTTAGGGGTGACAGCCCTGCAGCTGAAAGTGGGGGAAAGGGGTCTCGGGCAGCCTCTTTCATGGGGGGCGGGGGGCTACAAGATCCGCCTGTGGAAGCTGTGCACAATGCCAATCCTGAGTGGAGAGGAGGAGGAGGAGGAGGAGGAAGAGAGGAGATGAAAAGAAGGAGGAGGAGGAGGGAGAGGAGAGGAGGAAAGATGGGGATAGGGAGGAGAGGAGGGAAGGGAAGGGAGGAGGAGGAGGAGGAGAAAGTGGAGAAGAAGGTCATCATGGCTCTTGGTCGGGACTGCTGGTGGGGCCAAGGAGCCCACGGAGCAGTCTGGATAGTCAGAAGGAATGTCCGGGTGGGGTGGGGGGGCAAATCCTTTGCAGACCCTCCCAAGAAAAGGTGGGGGAATCAGCCCTTGTCCTGGGGGGTCCCAGGTTGGCCACTGTGGAGAAGATGGAGCTGCTCTGAGGTCTCTCGCTGGCCGTCCGGAGCCTCTGGCAACCTCAGGGGCACCTGCCTGCCTGCCTCTCCCTCCACCCAGCCCCTTGTCAAGATCCGCCCTCTGCTCCCACCCACCCTTGTCCAGTGGAGGGGGTGGGAGGAACCTCCGGGGTCTGATCCTGCCACCTCCTGTGTAGGTACTTCCCTTTCGGCATCGTCTTCTTGATCGCCGGGAAGATCCTGGAGATGGAGAACCCAGCACTGACGGGGAAGAAGCTGGGCCTCTACGCCATGACGGTGGTGACCGGGCTGGCCATCCACGCCCTTTGCTTCCTGCCCCTCCTCTTCCTCCTCCTGACCCGGAAGAACCCCTTCCCCTTCATCCGGGGGATCCTCCAAGCCCTGCTCATCGCCCTGGCCACCTCGTCCAGGTAGGGACCCCCGCAGGGACCGCCAGCCCGGGGGGGGGGGCTGTGGGTGGGGCCTCTTTTGACTTCCGCTTCCCATGGGGCACAGCGGGCAGGATGCCCATTTGAAGGACCCACCGGCCTGGGAAGGCTCTGACGTCTCCAAGGGCCGCCAATGGAGAGACCCGGCATGACTACTCAACTCATCCCGATCCCCACAGGTGCTTCTTCCAGAGGCCGGTGGACTTCTTTGTTTTTTCTTTTGAAGACGTTTCGCTTCTCCTCCAAGAAGCTTCTTCAGCTCTGACCGGATGGTGGGGAAGGGAAGGGATTGATACCCCTTGCAGACAAAGCTGGTCATTTGCATCCTTTTTGTGAGTCATTGAGGCCGCTTGGAGGTCTTTATCTGTGTCCTCAGGGTCGCCTCAGTAGTGCAAATGGTCCCTGCATTTTTTTTCTTGGATTTCCAGAATAATTAAAGACTACAAGAACCATTTGCACTACTCAGGTGACCCTGAGGACACAGACAAACCTCCAAGTGGCCTCAATGACTGGCTAAAAGGATGCAAATGACCAGCTGCCTGCAAGGAGTATCAATCCTTCCATTCCCCACCATCCAGTCAGAGCTAAAGAAGCTTCTTGGAGGAGAAGTGAAACGTCTTCAAGGAAAAACAAAGGAAGTCCAGTTGCCTCTTGAAAAAAGCCCCTTTGGGACACCCCTGGGATGGAGGACGGAGAGTCTCCACAGACCTCCATCCCCGTGTCAATCATTCAAGGAAGCTCCCCCGTCCAGAGGCAGTTTACCTGTCAAAGCCAGATCCTGAGGACCAATGGGAAGGGAGCAGCTTTCCTGGGAATATCTCAGCAACACGTCAAGAGGAGGAGGAAGCAAGTTGGGTCCCACTGGTCTCCTCCAGCGGAGTTGGAAGGGGCCTTGGAGGTCTTCTAGTCCAGCCCCTGCTCAAGCAACAGACCCTCTACCCTTCCAGACAGGTAGCCATCCAGTCTCTTCTTAGAAACCTCCAGTGATGGAGCAGCCACAACTTCTGGAGGGAAGCAGTTCCACTGGTTAATTGTTCTCCTGGTTAGGAAGACTCTCCATCATCCAGGCCAGGGTTGCCCCCAAAGGTGCTTCTTCAGGAGGCAGCTGGACTGTCTTTTTCTTTTGAAGAGGTTTCGCTTCTCACCCGAGAAGCTTCTTCAGCTCTGACTGGATGGTGGGACTGATTTCTGTTCCTTGCAGACAAAGCTGGTCATTTGCATCCTTTTAGAGCCGAGGTCTCCCAACTTGGCAAGGTTAAGACTCGTGGACTTCAACCCCCAGAATTCTCCAGCCAAGTTGGGAGTTGAAGTCCACGAGTCTTAAAGTTGCCAAGTTTGGAGACCTCCGTTTTAAAGTCCTTGAGGCCGCTTGGAGGTTTTTATCTGTGCCTTCAGGGTCACCTGAGACATGCAAATGGTTCCTGTAGTCTGCAATTTTCTCTCTCTCTCTCTCTGGGAATCCCTTCCTCCTCCCACACCATTCAAAGGGGGTTCGTCCCAAATTATATAGCTAAAAGTCTGTAGAGATTCTCAGTCATCCATGTCCCAGTTGTCCCAAAGGAGGCAACTGGACTTTCTTGTTTTTTCCTTGTCAGGAAGTTTCTCCTGAGTTAACAGATAACAGACAATCCGAGTTGGAAGGGACCTTGTAGGTCATCTAGTCCAACCCCACACCCAAGCAGGAGACCCTACACCATTTCTGACAGATGGCAGTCCAGTCTCTTCTTGAAAGCCTCCAGGGATGAAGCTCCCACAACTTCCAAGGGAAACTTCTCTTCCATGGGTTGATTGTTCTCACTGTCAGAAAGTTTCTCCTTGTTTCCAGGTTGAATCTCTCCTTGTTCAGTTTCCATCCATTATTCTTTGTCTGGCCTTTGGGGGCTTTGGAGAATAGCTTGACCCCCCTCCTCCTCTCTGGGGCAGCCCCTCCTCAAATACTGGAAGGCTGCTCTCCTGTCTCCCCGGTCCTTCTCTTCCCGAGACTAGCCAGGCCCAGTTCCTGCAGCCGTTCATCGTATGTTTCAGCTTCCAGCCCCCTCATCATCCTGGTTGCTCTTTTCTGCACTTTTTCTAGAGTCTCAACCTCTTTTTTATAATGTGGTGAATAAAACTGGATGCACTACTCTAGGTGTGGTCTTACTAAGGCTTTATAGAGTGGCTCCTATTTAGCTGGTTGTCCACTAAGACTCCAAGATCCCTCTCCCAGTTCCTGCTATTGAGCCTGGTTTCACCCAGTCTATATGTGTACTTTTGGTTTTTCTTGCCTAAGTGTAGGACTTTACTTTTCTCTACACTGAATTTCATTTTATTAGATATGGCCCAGTGTTCTAGTCTGTCAAGATCCATCTGGATCTTGAGCCTATCTTCTTGGGAGTTAGCTATTCCTGCCAGCTTAGTATCATCTGCAAATTTGGTCAGTTCCCCTTCTATTCCCTCATCTAAGTCATTAATGAAGATATTGAGGAGTCCTGGGCCTAAGACGGAACCTTGTGGCACCCCATTGCTTACTTCCCTCCATGGAGACTTAGCCCCATTAAGGGCTACTCGTTGAGTACGGTTTGCCAGCCAGTTGCAAGTCCATCTGGTGGTGGTGCTATCTATTCCACTTTTTTCTAGCTTACTAAGAAGTAGGTTGTGGTCTACTTTGTCGAATGCCTTGCTGAAATCTAAAGATATTATGTCCACAGTATTTTTCTAGTCTACTAACTTAGTCACTGTGTTGAAGAATGAAATAAGATTGGTTTGCTTCTCTCCTTGATTAGTTTCCACCCGTTGCTTCTTGTCCTGCTCTCAGGTGCTTTGGAGAATAGCTTGGCCCCGCTTGTCAGCCTTCCAGCAACCCTCCACTCTGACCAATAACTCAGACATCTTCTCAAAAGTTTATTTAGATAGTAAACTGGCACATCTGAGGAATCCCGAATCTGAAAGTTCCGGGTTTCCTTGCACTAAGTAAAAACTACAAATCCTTTCCCTGCACCCATCATTGCATCACATGCCCCAATCACCATCTGCCTCAACTTGAGACATCCCCTCACTTCTTCACAACACAACCTGACCTTGAATCAGAAAAAGAATTTATGTCTAACCACATACGCTCCAAGAAATTCCCCCCTCCCATTTTTTTCCCAGGCTCAAAATGTGGCAGGATGGGAGCATCTGGTCCCAAAGCTGGTACCCCTCTTCTTAGGTACAGCCCCTCCGATACTGGAAGGCTCCCCTCATGTCACCCCTGGTCCTTCTTTTCATTAACCCCTTCCTTGCAGAGGAATTTCAAGTGGGGGGAGGACGGGAATCTTTTGGCTTTCCACATTGTGCCCATGGACTCCCCCATGGCTTATTCCCACGTCTTCTAGTCACCCGAACACCGTAGGAAGCACCAGGGTGTTTTGTGTCTTGAGGACGGAGGGTGGATACGCAGAGACGTTTCCTGGGCCGCCTTCGGTCTGTGCAGTTGTGCTGATGACACGGCCTGTTCCCCTCCCTGGTTGTTCCCCTTGTGCATCCCACACCCTCTCTCTCCATTCTGGGGGTGAGTGGGTGATGGGGCTTCCCCTAACAAGCGTCCCCTTCTCTCTCTCCCAGCTCGGCCACACTGCCCATCACCCTGCGGTGTCTCCTGGAGAACAACCGGATCGACAAGCGGATCGTCCGGTTCATCCTCCCAGTCGGAGCGACCATCAACATGGACGGGACGGCACTCTATGAGGCGGTGGCTGCCATCTTCATCGCCCAGGTGAACGAGTATGACCTCGACCTGGGGCAGCTCATCACCATCAGGTAAGGACCGTCTTCTCCTGTGCCCAGCAGGCAGCTCAACCCTTCGAGTGCTCAGACGCTGAATTTCAAAGCTGACCGGCGTCCCCCCTTGAAAACTCCTCCTCCTAAAGAAAAAGAAAAAAAACATATACAGGAGTTAATACATTGTCCTTAACCCCCTCTCCCCGCCCCACGAGGACCCTTCGGTTTGTGGGGGAAATCCTCATGGAATTGGTTAACCAATTGATCAGCATGAACATCCCAACTCTTTACCCAACTAGCATCTGAGAGGGGATATCCTGTCCATAAGACCAAATATAGCAATCGGCCATGATGTAATTTAGAATCGAGAATTTTTTGAATCTCATCATGTGTTTCCCCCTATACCATTAATGGTTTAGTGGGAGCGATTGGCAGTGGTCTTATCATTGATGCAGTAGCTGGTTTTAGTAAACTACAATGGAACACAGGTTGAATTTTCCCCAATAGTCGAGGAAGACTTAATTGGACAGTGGCCGGATTGATTATTTTTGAAATTGGAAACGGACCCAAGAATGTTGGACCCAGCTTCTTATTGGGCAGTTTCAACCTAAGATACTTGGTCGACAAATATACTTTGTCCCCTACTTTAAAAGGCGGTTGAAGGGATCTACGTTTATCCGCCTGTTTTTTATAATTTTTTGCAGCTTCGTTCAAAGCTTTTTTTGTATCTTCCCACCCTTTCTTTAATGAGTTCATCCATTCTGTTAGGAACATGGATGTGGGAGGTTGTCTAGGTAACTCTGGCATCGGGACAAAATCCATTCCAGTGTTGATTTGGAATGGAGTCAATCCTGTGCTGCTATGTACTGCATTATTGTAAGCAACCTCCGCAAAAGGTAATAACTCAGCCCAATTTTCTTGTTGATAATTTACATAGCATCTAATGTATTGTTCAATCATGGCGTTAGCCCTCTCCACTGCTCCGTTACAAGCAGGATGGAAAGCTGAGGATAACCCTTGGGAGGAACCAATGGATTTCAGAAATTCCCTCCAAAATTTTGCAGTAAATTGTACCTCTCTGTCTGATATTACTCTATGAGGAACTCCCTGTAGTCTATAGATATGTTTCACAAACAGCCTTGCCAGTTTTATTGCAGATGGAAGTCCTTTGCAGGCTATAAAATGGGCCTGTTTAGAGAATAAGTCAATTATAGTCCAAATGATCGTATTCCCTTCACTCTTAGGTAGTTCAACAATAAAGTCCATTGTGATTTTTTTCCCAAGGTTGGGTTGGTTCAGCGACTTGTTGCAGGAGGCCAGGGGGTTTTCCAGTTCTGTGTTTCATTGTGGCACAAATTGAACAAATTTTTACATAGTCCTTGACATCAGATTTCATTTTTGGCCACCAGAACTGTCTTCTCAGTAAATGTAGGGTTTTTAGGAATCCGAAGTGGCCTCCCAACCATGAGTGGTGGCTATGCTTTAGTACCAGTAGTCTTAGGGTTGTAGGTACATAAAGCTTAGTCCCTTTCCAAGCTAGTCCATCATTCATTGTCAACTTGGTTTGATGGTCCAGGAACCAAGGATCGGTCAATAGGGCCGTTTTCAATTCCGCAGTCAGCTTATCTTCCAGGCGTTTGGGGTTGCAGTTAGCTTGGGTTCGAGTGGTCACTTGGCCTGCCGATTGAGCATCTGAAATTAAGGCTTGTACTATTTCCTCTCGGTGGCTGTCAAACTGAGGTTTTCTGGACAGAGCGTCCGCCACTACGTTTTTCCCTCCGGGGATATATTTAATGTTGAAATTGAATCACTTGAAATATTGGGCCCAGCGGACTTGTTTGGGCAATAATCTCCTAGGGGTCTTTAGAGCCTCAAGGTTCTCATGATCAGTCCATAACTCAAAGGCCTCTGGCACCCCTTCTAGAAAATGCCTCCAAGTCAACAAAGCTCATCGTAGGCGAATGCTTCTTTCTCCCAGACTGCCCACCTTCACTCTGTGTCTGTCAGCTTTTTGGACACATAAGCGCATGGCATCAGTCGGCCTTGAGAGTCTTTTTGCAGTAAAATGGCTGCCACCACTACATCACTTGCATCCGTTTGGAAAATAAAAGGCTTGATCGTGTCTGGATGTTGGAGGATGGGCTCAGCTGCGAAGAGGCATTTTAAGGTCTCGAAAGCTTTCTGACAGTCCATAGTCCAAGCTAGGGGTTGACTTGGCTTTGGTTTGGTGGGTGACAGGCCCGTTTTTAATAGCTCTGTCAACAGGGGGGCAACTTCAGCAAAGGACGGAATGAATTGTCTATAGAAGTTGGCAAACCCCAAGAAACTTTGAAATTGTTTTCGGGTTCTGGGGGGTTGCCAGTCCAGCACCGCTTTCACCTTTCTGGGGTCCATTTCAATCCCCAGGTTGGATATTCGCTAGCCTAAGTAGTCCAGCGACTCTGTGGAATTTGCATTTTGAGAGTTTCACATATAATTTGGCAGCTAGAAGTTTTTCTAGAACCTTTCGGACCAATTGAACATCTTCTTCCATGGTTTCACTGAAGATAAGGATGTCACCAGGTACATGAGGACCCCTGGTAAAGGTGCGGGTGTAGCACCTCATTGATGAGCTGCATGAACACTGCAGGAGCCCCCTGAAGTCCGAAAGGCATGACTTTGAATTGGAAGCTACCCAGAGGGCAGTTATAAGCAGTTTTCCACTCATCTCTCTCTTTGATGTGGACCCGGTAGTAAGTTTCCCTGAGATCTAGCTTGGTGAATACTTTGCCCTTCGACAGGTGGTTCAATAAGTCCTTCATAAGAGGGAGAGGATACATGTTTTTGACGCATATGGCGTTCATGCCTCTAAAGTCAACACACAATCTCAACCCACCATCTTTCTCCTTGAACAACACGGGGGCAGCTAATCTTAATTTGGCAGGCTCAATAAAACCTCGTTCCAAATTGCTGTCGATGTATTTCCTTAATTCGGTCATTTCAGCAGGCATCATGGAATACATCTGTGGTTTTGGTAATTTCGCCCCCGGCTCTAATTCTATGGCGCAATTAGTGTCTCAATGGGGAGGTAAGATATTACACTCTTCTTCACTGAATGCTTCAGCCAAGTCTTTGTATTGGTCAGGTACCTGGGGATTATCTGGGAGAAGGTGGGATGCCATGGATGCTGGCTCAGGCTCTGGGTTCAAGCTGACTAGTGGCTTTGTAGTGGGTGGAAGTGGGGGCAATGGGCCCAGTCCAGTGAGGATTTTTCTGAGTCCATCCTCCCATTTGATCATTGGGGCCCATTTGTCTAACCAAGCAAGTCCCAGTATGATTGATTCTGACATCTTGGGGCCCACTATGAAGCGTATGAGTTCACGGTGGGGCCCTAATTCCATCTTGATCAATTCTGTCATTTGAGTGGCTGCCCCCCCCCCCCAAATTAAGGTTCCATCCACTTACTCAAATCTGATTGGGCATTTTAGCGGGTTAGTCTTTATGCCCAATTGCTCAACGATAGGGAGTCCGATAAGACATCTAGAACACCCAGTATCAATGATGGCTTCTAACTCCCCGGCCTCCCCCATGTTTGGTACCACTAATTTGACCTTAACTATAAAAGGTATGATGGGATCACTCACCATTGGGTCATCTTCTCAGGTCGGGTTCTCGGGGACGTGGTGTCGGTCCGGTGGCCCGTTGCTCCCATCTACACAGAGGGGGCTTTGATGTTTGGTGAACCCGCCCCTGCCCGGAGGTCTTGCTTGATTCTTCCCACCCTTAACAGCTGTATTAGGCTTCGACTGTGGAGCTTGTGGTACAGGAGCAAGGGCCAGACAGTCTGCTGCCCTATGACTGGCTTGGCCATATCGGTAACATTTAAGCACCCTGGTGGGTCAGGTACAAGCAGTTTTGGCTGGTCCGGTCGGCAGTCCCCTCGCCACAATTCTCTTAGTTGGGGCTGCCGGAAGGGGTTTCCTGTGTGGGTTGATGCTGCAATCTAAGCTGAACAATGTGACATACCACGATTGTAAGGTCTCTGGGATTCCCCTAATTTCACAGGCCTTCTTTACTACTGGATCAATGGCTTTTTTAAAAATAGTGTAAATTCTTTCAGGCCAATCCCTGAGGTGGCTTGCAACCCTTCTAAAGTCCCAAATGGATTCTGACAAGGGTCGCTTACCCTGCCTCATTTCCATTAACCTCTCTTCATTCTTTGCTACCCTGTCTGGATTTTCAAATCTGAGTCTTAATAATTGAATAAATCTGTTCACATTGTGTAATTCAGGGGCTTGTTCATTGTGTAGTTGGGCCACCCAGTCTGAAACATCCCCTTCATTCATCCCATTTGTTATGGCCATAACCAAATCATGCTCTGTGGCGAATTGATCTCCAAATTGTTCTATATGGGATTGGATTTGAGTGAGGAAATAATTGAAATGGTCATGGTGGCCATCGAATATGGCCCCAAAGGGTATTTGTTCCGGCCTGGGTCGTGGTTGCAGAGGTGGCACATGCCAGGCCCCTGCAGGTTGTACCGGAATGGAAGGAACAGGCCGGGTGGTGTACATAGGCTGGGTAGGTCCCCTGAATCCTGGCTGGGTGGTGCCTCTCTGGAATAGGGGTCCCTGTGGCCTCGCTGTCAGTTGGGGCTGCAATTGTGGTTGCCAGAAGGAAGATGGGGGTGGCTGGTTCCCTGGTCGGGTGGAGGGGAAGTGGCTGCTGTCTGCTGTCTGGGCAACCCCCCTTCAGACCAGGGTTGTGTTGGTGCTGGCTGCCATTGGCACTGAATCCACCCCTGGCCTGGATAAAATCCCCACCCTGGAGGGATACTCTCTGCAGGGGGCAAAATTTCTGGAAAATGAGGGGATTGCCTGGGGGGCTGCAACATACCTCTGTCAGTTGATGCTTCTTTCTGGCCTCCTCCAACTGGCATCTGTATAGTCTCCTCGTCCCTCACGATACTTGGGTAAGTGAACATGGGTGGTCTCAAGCTTCCACCCGTCCAAACAGACTGTGAGACCAAGCCTGTCACCTTTGAATTCTGGAACTGTTGATGTAAATCTGCCCTTGATGGACTCCCAGGATAAATCTTGGGGTTGTCTTCTTGAGAGAATTCCGACCCCAATTGTCTCTCTTCCCTCCAATCTGGCAGAATAGCCATATGCCTGGGGCTAGAGAAAGATTTCTCTTCAGACAGCTGGGTTACATTTGGGTTATAACAACTTCTTGAGTTGAAATGCTTCGGTATAGCTCCCAAATCTCTTTCTCCTACTGCCATCCTGAAAGCATCCATCATCCACTCCAAACAAGGGCTGGCAGGTTCAATTAATGCTCCGGAGGGAGGGCCCCCACAAGCTCCCCTCTGCACATCTCCAACTTCGGCTGATTGTTGATCTTTTTCCATCTCTGGGAAAAGAACTCCAGGGCATCAGCCAAGCCCCCTTCAAAAAATAAAAGATGACTTTGGGAA
>NW_020717421.1:59650-76450 GCF_900518725.1 Notechis scutatus | reverse complement strand
ATAGGAACAGAATGAGTTGGAAGGGACCTTGGAGGTCTTCTAGTCCATCCCCTCACCCAAGCAGGAGACCCTATAGCATTTCAGACAAACGACTCTCCAATCTCTTCTTAAACGCCTCCAGCGATGGAGCACCCAGAACTTCTGGAGGCAGGCAGTTCCACCGGTTCATTGTTCCCACTGTCGGGATTCTCCTTCGTTCCAGATTGCTTCTCCGCTCGATTTTGGAAAAAAACACCTTTGGGACAACCACGACCTGCATGGCTGACAGTCTCCACGGAGGCCCAGTTACGACGACTGGCCTCTCCGGACAGCGTTAGAATAGAATAATAACTTTAATGGTCACTTTGAATGTGCGCTCTTCGGCCTACATGAAAAGATGACATTCTTTTTTTTTTTTCCTTTTAATTGGGGGAGCTCCCTGCCTGCTTCAGACCCTGGTGGGTGCAGGGTCCGAGTCCGCCCAAGCCCCCTCCCCACCTTGGAAGTCCCTTTTGTGACTCCTGGGAAAGGATGGGCCCCACCCTTGGAAGAGAGGATGCGGTCAAGGCAGGACGTCCCTTCAAGGGCCTCTTAATTTGGGTGGATATTTTTCCCCCCCCCCCCCCGTCTCCTTTCCGCACTCTGACCGTCTCCTTCCGCTTCCTGCTCGGTAGGACCCAGCCGCCCCCCAGCCTCCCCGTGGGACCCAGCCACAAGCTAGCCGACAACTACTACTGCACGAGAGACGGGCGCAGGGAGGCCTTTCCGCCCATTGTCCTCATGGCGGCACAGAAGAAGCTGGCGCCCGGAGCGGAAGCAGGAAGGTAGGCCTCCCCCCCCTCCGCCCCTTCGGCCACCCCACGGAGATCCAAACGACGGAGGCCTCTTTTGCAAAAAGGGCCCGCTTTCCCTCCTTCCTTCCTAGGGAAGCATCGTGGGGAGCCCAGGTAAACAGATCCTTGTTTGCCGACGCCATTTTCCGGCTTTTTGAACATTGGTTGAACCTCCAAAGCTCTTGGCTATGTGTGGAAGAATTCTCCTTCTGGGTTCGGTTCCAAGTGGGGAAAAAGACACTGGAAACATGGAGGCTGTTTGGGAAGATGGTTTAATGGTGGACGGGACCACGTGCCTCGGAGCTCCAAAGAAGGAAAAGGGCTGAGATGCTGAGAGGGATGCTGGGTTTTATACCCTCTGTTGGGATTTGAATTGGAGCTTGTGTTCTGATTGGTGGTCAGGCTCCCATGGGGCCGTGCAGGGGCAAACTCTGATAGGCTGTCCTGAGTCCCAGTTGAGTCTTGCTGGGTGATGATGTCATGAAAAGGGCTTTGGCCAATTCCTATTATAGCTCCCCCTGGAGTAGATCTTTGTTATGTAAAATAGGCTGGCCCAGACCTTAATGGCCCACTCATTAACAAAGGTGGGGGTGAGTTTCTGCTCTTTTTTAGAGGAAATATTCTGCCTTTTTTTTAGTACATCCTAAAATATTTCATTTTCCTAGGAGAGGGGCGGGTTTTAACTTCCAACAGCTATTTTGGTGCTTTCAAAAGGGATGCTCCAAGCCTACCCCTCTTGCAACAGGAACATGCTTTTGGGGGGGGGGTTTAAAGGCCTACACACACACACACAAACACACAAACACACAAACACACACCCAGATTTTCCCTGGCTTGGTTCTCAAAAGCTGTGAGGTTTCTTGCTTGGGAAGCTGGGGGAGAGAGAGAGACAGGCCTTTTATTTACGTTATTTGTGGCCGTTTGGAGCCGACCTTCTCTCTTGTCTGCCATAAAATAAAAAAAGGTGTGCCATAAAACAATTTAAAGCATTGATGGAAGAAATATCCTCCTGGGTTCAGTTCCAAGTGGGGAAAAAGACACTGGAAACATGGAGGCTGTTTGGAAGGTTTAATGGTGGACAGGAGGACCACGTGGTCTGGGGCTCCCGAGTGCAAAGGAAGGATGATCACATGCTCCAAGGTGAAGGAAGAGATCGAGAAAAGGGGGGCTGAGGTGCTGAGAGTGCCCGGATTTTATAACCTTTGTTGGGATTTGAATGGGAGCTTGTATTCTGATGGGTTGTCAGACTCCCATGGGGCCGTGCAGGGGCAAACTCTGTAGGCTGTCCTGAGTCCCAGGCTTGCTTGAGCCTTTGCTGGATGATGCACTGAAAGGGTTTTGGACAATTGCTATAGCTTTACCTGGAGATCTTTGTTATGTAAAGGCCCAGGCCTTAATGGCCCACCCATTAACAAAGGTGGGGGTGAGTTTCTGCTTTTGAGTTTCTACTCTTTTTAGAGGAAATATTCTGCCTTTTAAATATTTCCTAGGATATTTCAATTTTCTAGGGAGGGCGGGGGCTGGACCGAGAAGGTAGGACTGGGCCAGCCACTCTTACTTATTTACGTTTGTTTTGTTAAATGTATTAAATTTCTATGCAGCTCGTCTCCTCTAAGGCGATTCAGCTTTTCATGCCTAAGGTGGGACTAGAACTCACCTATCCTGGCTAAAAGTGACCCAGCCAGCTTTCATACTTAAGGCGGGACTAGAACTCACCGTCTCTGGTAATAGGCCAATTCTCCCAGCCAGTTTTCATGCCTAAAATGGGACTGGAATTCGCCCTCTCCTGGCCCAAAGCCACCCAGCTGCCTTTCATTCCCAAAGCAGGACTAGAACTCACTCGCCTGGTGCCTTAACCACCAGAACAGGGGTCTCCAACCTCCGTGGACTTAAGACTCGCGAACTCAACTCAGCAAAGCTGGCTGAAGAATTCTGGGAGTTGAAGTCCACAAGTCTTAAAGTGGCCAAGGCTGGAGACCCCAGCCCTAGAACCAGGTGGCTCTTTTCATCCGTGAGTTGACAGCCTGGGGACACATCCAGCTTGGGGAAGGTGTTCTTACAGCCTCTGACTCTCCCCGTTTCTGACCCACAGCTCCGACTCTTCCGTCACGAGGACGGAGAAGCTGCCCGTGACCCCTGGCACCCCCCCTCGGAAGTGGGAACTGTCCAAGGACGAGCCCTATTTGTGAGACTGTCCCCCGGGGGCTCCAAGGCAGGGTTGCTTGAGAGCAGCCAGTCGGGTCTTGGTACTTGCTAGGATGAGCATCACCACCTAAGGACTTTTTTCTCCACCTGGGCTAATTAAATAAATGCAACCCATGATGTAACTATTAAGTTGTATGTGATTTTAAGGGGCGTGTTGGGCTGGGAAAATAGAATTTGAGGAGCAGATGTTGGAATTGTTAACCCAGCTCTAACAGCCAGAATAAACGAAGGCACAAGATATTGGTTAAGAGTGGATTCATTTATTAAATTTCTACCCCACCCCATCTCGCCTGACTGCAGCTGGGAGACAGCCTCACCCTTCATGTAAATACAGGCATAAATTAAAAACAGAATGGAAACAGTTTACAGGACCACAGTTGAGCCCAGAATCTAAGTTGCTAAGTAAGATAAGGGAGCTATGCCCCATTTTACAACCATCTTCACAGTTGTTAAGTGAATTGCTGCAGTGGTTAAGTTTAGTCACATGGTCTTTAAGTGAAACTGGCTCCCCCTACCCCATTGACTTTGATCTTATGACCGAGGGACACTGCAAGAAATATGAGCAGCCGGATGTTGATCATGTGGCCATGGGAGAGGCTGCAATGGTTGTCTGGAAAACATCCCCGAGTCCCTTTCTCCGGTGCCTTTTTAGCTTTGTCACTAAATGAAGTGACAGAACTACCTGTACAACTTTCAGGATATGAAGTATAAAGGTATGGCGAATGGATGGATGGATATAGATGACAGAGATGATAAACAGATATAAAGATAGATATAAACAGATATGACAGATGGTAAATAGGTAAAGATAGATGATAGATATATAGATGATATAAACAGATGAGAGATAAACATAGATGACAGATGACAGGTTGTACTACCTGTACAATTTTCAAGATACAAAGTATCAAGGTATGGAGATTAGATTAGTTGGATGGATGGATGCATAGATAGATATATAGATATAAATGATATGATAAACAGATATATAAACAGGTATGACAGATGATAAACAGGTAAAGAGATTATATATAAACAGATAAGATAAATGTATAGATAAGCATAGATGGCATGATAAACAGATATAAACAGGTGACATGATAAACATAAAGGCAGATATAGATGGCATCATAAACAAGATATAAAGATATAGATGGATGGAGGACAGAATTAGACAATCATACCAGATAATAGAGATGATTGACAGATCGTGTCCCCCACACACACACACACTTTCCCAATATGCAGGGCTGGGGTTGACCAAAGCAAGCAGCCCAATTTCTGACACCCCAAATGGATCAGGTTGAACCTCCCTCCAGCTGAGCGGCTGCTTTGAGCCCCTAAGGCCCCCCAAATAACCCAGGAGGAGACACACAACCCCTTCCCCCCCCCCCCCCCCCTGCTAAGACAGCCGCTGGCATCTGGGAGCGACCCTGGCCGAAGCTTGTCCTGGAAAGGGGGCTGCCGAGCACAAGCCGAAGACTTTGTCGGTAGACTGCTCCTGAAGCAGGGGGCTCTTCTTTGCTGTTTCCCCCACGCCAAATCCCAGCGAGTTGGGGGAATCGGCTGAGCCCAGGGGTGGGGGAAGCAGCTGGAATTGCCCCCTCCCACGCCTCCCCAGACTCAGCAGCCTCGATTTGCAACCGGCCGCCGCCGCCGCCCCCCCACCCTCCATCCCTGGGACTCCGCCGTGCAAAGGACCCGAAGCGCATGCCGCGGATCCTTTCCCGCGGGGAGACTGCGCATGCGCTTTCTAACCGGCTGCACGCTTCCTCCCCTCCGCATGCGCGACTCGGAGGCGCGGCTCCTCCCCCCAGCGCCTTCTTCGCTATTGCGCAGGCGCGCTCCTTCTTCGGTGGTTTGCAAGCTGGCCGGGCGTTCAGTCGGTCAGACGGCGGCCTCGGAATCATGACGCGGTTTCTTCTCCTCTTGCTGCTGAATTGGGAGGCCGGTGAGCGGAGGAAAGGGAGGAGGGAGAGTGGGAGGAGGAGGAGAGGATTTTTTTTCCACACGACGGGCTCATTCATGCCCTCAAACACGTCCCGCGGGCGCCGATTGGTCGAGCCCCCATCTCAGGCCCCGCCCAGCAGGCGGCCATTGGCTGTTCTGCCGCCCCACCTCCTCTGGGCTCGCTTTCCACGCCCCCGGGCCGCACGTGCACCTCGTGCGTCCCCCCGCCCGCACTTTTCCAAGGTCAGAGGTGAGGCCGTTGTCTGGTTGCCAAGGGGAACGGGCCTACCTGCCCAAGGGGGGAAAGACGAGCCTTCCTCTAGTTAAAGACACCCAAAAAAAATCCCAGAGTCAAAAGTTTTTGCAGCAACCTGAAAGGCCTAAATGAAATGCTAAGGGGGCGGGGGATGTAGGATTAGCCCACCCCCACCCCAGCTTCTCTTAGCAGGTGCATTTGTGCAGTATTTGCCTCGCTCCTTGTGACCTCTCCTTATGCAGGATTCCTTACTCTGGCTCCCCGCGCTCTTTTCATTGATCTCTTTCAGTGCCTCGGGAGGGGTTGGACTCCCAGACCCAGAAGCCTCAGCCAGGGCCCTCTCAGTCCAGGCTTCCCTATGGAGGCCCAGGGTTCCCCCTGCCCCCCCCCCCCCCCCCCTTAGATCCTTTGCATTTCAGACATTGGCCTGGAATGGTCTAGGGTCTCCTGCTTGAGCAGCGGGTTGCACTAAATGACCTCTGAGGTCCCTTTCAACCCTGTCCTGTGATTCCAGGGTCTCCTGCGTCAGCAGCAGGTTGGGCTAGAAGACCTCCAAGGTTCTTTCTGCCTCTCATTATCCCATAAGGGCCTCCTGCTTGAATGAGGTGGAGATAATCTCTGAAGTCCCTTCCAACTCTGTCCTTCTAGCAGCAGGTTGGACTAGGTGACCTTCAAAGGTCCCTTCCAGCTCTGTTATTCTGTGAAATTTAATACTTCTGTATTTCCTTCTGCAGATGAGGATGGGCTCTGGATCCCTAGATTGGAGGGGTCCCCTTTGGGCCTTGGCTTATAGCCCCCCCCCCCCCATCAACCAAAGGGGGTTGGGGCTGCCCCAGCTCTTTTAAACCCCCCCCTCCTTTGCTTAGATTCCCTCCCCAAAGAATAAGTGGGGAGCAATTAAGCCACTGCAAAATAATTAGCACCTGAACCTAATTAGAGATTAAAATAGAGCAGCAAAAGCTTTGCAAGCATTGATTGCGTGTCCCGCTCCTCCCCCAAAAGATTGTCTCTAACACCATCTCCAAGGAGGGCCCCCCCTCACCCCTTCCCCATTGATGCTGGTCCCTTCCACCCTTCCCAGCCTGGGGGGCTTCTCAGAGGAGTCCAGGTTTTGCATTGATTGACTGATTGCCATCAAGTTTGCTCTTAGCAACCGATCTCCAGGTGTGCCACTGGGGCTTCACAGGATCCAGGTTCCAGCCCAGGAGTTTCTTTTAGGAAAAACCCAGATTGGCCTCGTAGGAAGACTTGCGCTTGTGAGCTGCCCAGGATCACCATGGGAGGAAGGCAGCCGTAGAAGTATATATCTGAATAAATACAGCCCTACGACCTCTTGTTAGAGTCACACTCTCTAACTGTGATTTGGGTTGGTCCACAAAACATTGTTTTATTTCACCCTGCCAACAAAATAAATAGTGGTTAGTTAATGATTACTTCCCTGGTAAAGATTCAAGGTCAGAGTGGGCTGAAAGATTTGCAATGGGGGGGGGAGGCAGAGAATATACCTGAATTTACTCCATTCCTTTTGATTCTTGCACATCCATCCTTTTCGACACCTTTGCCTCTCTTTCGACATCTGATCAGCCTCCTCCACTCACTGTTTTCTCTCTTCCTTTCTGCCTGCAGGCCTCTCCTCTTCCTCCTGCCCTCTCGAGAGCTTCCAGTGCCAAGGGGGAGGCCAGGTGCCGTGGTGCCTAGGCTACGAGAGGCAGCCCAGCTGCCAAGATGACACAAACGGGTGCCAGCAGCCGGGAAGCATCTGCAGGAATCACACCTGTCGGTGCGGTAACAGCAGTGGGCCCTGCCTGCCATTTGAACGGTTTTGCGACCAGCACCAGGATTGTCCAGATGGTTCAGACGAGGCCAAGTCCCTTTGTGCGTCCCCGGTGGGCCTGCCCGAGGAGGAGGACGACGACTGCGAGAGCAACGAGTTCCGATGCCACCCGGGGGCCGAGTGCTTCCCCCTGTCCTTCAAGTGCGACGGCCACCCGGACTGTGAAGACGGAGCCGACGAAGAGAGCTGCGGCACGGATTGGCCAGAGACTCCAAGGACCCCACAAATAACTCCCGAAGGTGGGCTGAGCTGTGGTCCGATTTTGGGGTGCCAAACGGCGTTTCTGCTGGCCGGTCTTTCTTTGAATTGCAACTTCGTTTTGTAGGCAATCCGGAGCGAGCTACCTTTGCCCTCGTGGTGTCTGCTTGCTGAAGCTGCACCTCGCTTGCCGTTCGGTTATATTTTGTATTTCGCTGTACTCCGCTTGTGATTATATGCTGTTTATAACTCCCAATCCACCGGGTTAAAGTAGTCTGTAGATTAGAAATATATACCTTGTGTAGCTGGCTGGGAACGAGAGAAGCTTGGGGGCTACTCCTGGCAATACTTTTTGCTCTCTCTTTTTTTTCTCTCTACATTCTGCATTATTTTTAACCAGAAAGAAAATTAGCAGGATGGGACTCTGTTGCTTCCCCTGTTGTTCCTGCATATATCTTCACCCTGTGCTTCATTTGGAGAGACGAAGGAAGTTTAGAAGCTCCCGTGAGAATCCCACCCTCCGCGGTGGTTTCCCCCTTTTTGGGCAGAGCCGTGTCCTTGGCACCTGGAAGGGCACAATGCCATCTCCTGGAGGAGGCTGCCAGCCAGGTCCTGCCAGATTACTTTAGAATTTGATTTAGAATTGCTTGAGATTTCAAGGTATTGTGGCGGAGTCTGCAGAGGTTACCACGTCCCACTTTTTTTTTTGTTTTAACAGCAGCACGAAAAATGGGTGTGTGTGCCCACCCTGCCTCCAGTTATAGTGCTGAAATAAAGTAAATCGGAGCATTTGGGCATCTGCGTTCTGTTCGTTCTCATCTTCGGTGCTGATTCGGGATCAGTTCTTCCCTTCTGTAAATCTGTTATTATCTTTTTGCATCGGGCTGATTTTGAGAATGCTGGGAGAGAGAAAAATTAAATTTTACCGCCCAGACCTAAAGCTTGCTGTGTTTTGCTGTTGGGGGCAGTTCTGAATTTCCAGCTTCTACACCGGGTTCTGCCTGGGCCAGAGTCGCCCAAGGGATCCACAGCAGGGAGTTTGCCAATGACTGCGGCCCACTCCCCTTACGTTCTGACCCTGGCTCTCCCCCTCCCCACTCTTTCCTTGGGGTGACTTCGGTTGCCTTCTGCTGCTTCTAATTAATTGGGAGGCTTAATTCAGTATCTCTCTAATCTTAAGGCCTTTAACTCTTAATCCACATCTGTCATTTACGGAGGTTGGTGTAAATTGGACTTGACAGCATTCCCTTTCCCAATCCCTTTCATTTCTTGGCCCCATTTCCAACTCCCTTTGGTGTGCCAAATGCCGCTTGTCCCCCATACGTGCAAAAGGGCAGGCGTGTTTTCAGTCTCTCCTCTTTCTCACATGTTTGCTTATGTGCGTCTTTAAACCCACCCTGCTTAAAAGACCCTGCCTGAATACTGCTTTTAGCCAACCCTATCAGAATACATACCAGGACACCCTGAGATGTTTAAAAAAAAACCTTTCGTTACAAGATGAATTTAAGAAATAAATAAATGAAATCGGGAGAAGTCCAGTAGCACCTGTTCTGACTTTTTTTATTTTATTTAAAAATGAAAACAAGCTGCAGATCAAGGAAGTTCTGCCTTTTCATAAATGTTGGGAAATTAAATTAAATGCTGTTAAATCCCTTTGGAGGTTTTTGCCACTCTAGACTTAAACCCAGCTCTCTGCCTTACACGGAGATGCTTGAAATACTCTGGCTGCCTTCCCTCCGACCTGGGTCTCTTGGCCTAAATGTGCTGACAGGACCAATGTCTAAGGCAGGGGTGTCCAACCTGGGCCCCTTCTGGGAGTTGAAGTCCACAGGTCTTAAAGGGGCCCAGGTTGGACACCCCTGGTCTAAAGGTTGCATCCCCAGATCTGGGTAACCGCGGTCCCCGTAACCCACCGGTGGGACACACCAGGACCGTTCAGGGAGGCGGCTGCTGGCCTGCCTGCCTGCCTGAGAGGAAGAATCCAGAGGGAAGGTGCTTCCCTTGGAGGGTCTGACTATTTATCGCCTCCCCAAGTTGCATAATCATTCCGGTTTGGTCTGATCCGACTCCCCCAAACTTTCCCAAGCCATAAATAACTGCTTGCAACAATCTTGAGTTCCTCGCAGGATGTCTGTTTTGTGAGATACCTCAATGAAGCCGGCTTGTCTTTTTTCTGTTTTTGCATCCTGGTGCTTCTGTTTGTTTTGTTTCCTGCGTTATGTTTTCCTCCTGGGCCTCTTGTTCTCCTCAAAAGACCTTCTGACTTGGATGGCCTCTCGGTTCCTCAGTGTGTCAGCCCCTCTCCACGGCCCTGTCTCTCTCCCAATTGCTTTGCTAAGCTCCTCCTGTCTGTTTCTTTCAAAGAGCTAATTGTTTCTTCTGTAAGTTAGCCCATTTGAGGTTCCCAACGCAGGAGACCCTGTTCTGCCCAGGGAAAGGCTGTAAGAATAAGAGTTTTATAGAGATGGATGGATGGATGGAAAGTGGTAGATAGATAGATAGATAGATAGATAGATAGATAGATAGATAGATAGATAGATAGATGATAGGCAGGCAGGCAGGCAGGCAGGCAATTGGATGGATGGATGGATGGGTGAGTGGGTAATGATAGACAGACAATGGAATGGATGGATGGATGGATAATGAAAGAAATGAATAGATGATCAGTAGATGATGGATGGATAGAGATAGATAATGATAGATGGATGGATGGGTAGATTAGATGTAGATAGATGATAGAGAGAGAGATAATGATAGAGATAGATAGATGATAGACAGAAAGCAAGAAAGAGATTAGCACAAGTCATGAATTCAACATACTTAAATGCATCTCTGTGCCAGTCTCTTCATTTTTTTCCACAATTCATCCTTAATCCCATCCTAACATGGAATAAAATTCCGTTTTTATTTATCCCCCACCACCACCACCATGTGTATTACATTAATGTCTGTTTTTTCCTTCGACAGGCAGCCCTGCTCCCCCAGAAACTCCGGCATTGGACCTCTTGACCATCCTGGCCATTGTCGGTGAGTCAGACCGGCCAGGCGATCTCCATCTCCCCCAACAGAATTGGGGAAAGGTTCTGGTTTGCAATGCCGAAATGGCCTCGCGAAAGGAGCAGGCCAGCCATCCTTGGCTTCAGGGAGGGGGGGGGCGTTATCCCTTGCTCAAGGATGCTCAGCGGCCTCTGGGCAGGAGCGGAGGCTGATCATCCGGGGGTACAGATAGTCCTTGACTTATGACTCCAGGGGAGTCCAAAATCGCCACGGCTAAGCAAGACAATTAGGAGGTGGGTTTTGCTCCATTTTACGACCTCGCCACAGTTGTTAAATGAATTGTTCAGTTAGTCCGATTGTTCGATGAATCTGGCTTCCCCGTTGATCCCGCTTGCCTGGAGGTCGCAAAAGGCGGTCACGTGACCTCAGGACAGCGCCACCGTCAGAAATCCACCTTTTCAGTGCTGTTGTAACTTCGAGTGGTCACTAAAGGAATGTTCGGTCAAGGATTACCCGATCGATTTCCATCATCCTGGCACCAAACACGGGGCGGCAAAAGCCATTTTTGGTTCGGTTACGTGGAAATACTGTGGAAATTCCTGCTTTTGGGAGTCTCCGTGAAAACGATCATTCATTCAGATGATTAAGGCAATGTGTTTTAAACAAACCGCCAAGGGGATGGTAAGTGGGGATATGACTGAAAATACCAAGAAGGGAACAAGGCAAGGATGCCCCTTGTCGCCATTACTATTTGCGCTGACATTAGAAGTACTAAATAGAAATATCAGACTAAAGGAGATAAAAGGCATGGAAATAAAAAAAGAGGGAAATATGAGCTACAGGCATTTGCAGACGATTTTGTTTTTATTCCAGAAGATCCATTAGAAAGAGGACCTAAGTGAATAAGGATACGATATCCTTATTCACCTCCTTAATACTATATGATGCGGGAGCTATTTTATCGATGGCTGGAGAATAAATATGGAAGTTAGAAAATAAAGGAGGCTAGCGAGAAATAGGGAGCATGTGGATAGAACAGTTAAGATGGGGATTGTCATAAGAATTAGATGTATTATGTATATCCGTATGAAGTAAAAATAGAGTATTAAAGCTGAAGTGATGAATATGTATAAACTGTAATTGTTGTTGCACAAGATATTTGTACCCAGATGACACACTGTTTAAACCAGAGGCCCCCAAACGCGGCAACTTTAAGGCTGGTGGACTTCATAGCTAGCTGGAGAATTCTGGGAGTTGAAGTCCACCGGTCTTAAAGTTGCCACGTTTGGGGGCCTCTGGTTTAAATGGAAGATGGATTGTTAAATGGGAAATGACCGGGGTTGGTGGGCCTCTCCCTCCCGTGGCCATTCCAGGAAGGAGGCCGGGTTCTGACGCTCCCCTCTCCTCTCTCTTCCCTCTGCCTCTTTTCTAGCACTCCTGGTCACCGTTGTGGCCGCAGCAGGGATCACCCTGTGGCTCTCCAGAAGGGGCAAGGGGCTCCTTGCCCAGTTGCCCCACAAAGCAGCTTTCAAGCAGCTCATCCTAGCCGAGCACCTTTGAGATCGGCCGGCCAGCCAGGTAAGCCCCCCCCCCCCCAAATCTGATTGCCCGGCCTTAGCTGGACTTTCTGTCCCTGGGAAGCTTCAACACCGGGACCCCCACCCGATTCTCTCTCCGCCTTCTGCACCTGCTTCCCCTGCCCAAGGACTTTGCCTGACTTGGGGCTGGACACCTTTACTACGTTCTCCTTTACTACGCTGTTACGTCCCGTATGTTCAGCTCGCCTCTTGTGATCAGAATCAGAATGAGAATTCTTTTATTGGCCAAGTGTGATTGGACGCACAAGGAATTTGTCTTAGTGCCAATGCCCTCCGTGTACATAAATCTCACAGACGGGGGTGCCACCAGCGCAGAGCGCGATGTTTAAAAAATACAGTATTTTCTTGAGGTGGGCGTTGGGAGAACATGGCAGTGTCCCAGTCCTGCCCTGGACCACCTCGGCCCAGCGGTTTCGGGAGTGGCACCCCAAGGAAGCAAGGCCCAGGCAGTTGGCCGAGGTCCACTCTTTCCTTTTTTGTAGGGTGGCGGGGGGGGGGGGGGGAAATACGGCTTCCCTCTCCATCGTCTCCTTCTGGGGCGTCCAGGCAGATCCTCAATCATCCAAGCAGCTTCTTCCATTCTGAAGAATTCCCCATCCTCTAAGTCAGGGGCCTCCAAACTTGGCCACTTTAAGACTGGCGGACTTCAGCTCCCAGAATTCCAGGAGCTCTGCTGGCTGGAGAATTCTGGGAGTTGAAGTCCACCCGTCTTAAAGTGGCCAAGTTTGGAGACCCCTGCTCCAAGTCTTGATTGTCCCCAAAGTGCTTTCTCAGCAGGCAAGTTAGACTTTCTGCTTAAGCCAAAACACCAGCAGCAGCAGCAGCAGCAGCTCACAGCAGATGCCAGTTTCTAGCAAGCAAGCAGGTTAGTTTCTGTTTCACCTTCGAGGTGAGCCGAGAGCAGAGCTAAACCAGGCCCAGGCTCTCTCTGAAGGTTTCAGCCCCAGTTCAGCTGTCCTGGGCTGACCTCGTTACTAAAGCTCCGTCCCAGTCCAGGAATCTCCTCTGACAGCTTCCAAGTAAAGAAATGGCTTCCCGGTCTCTTCTCGTCTTCCTTTCTTGCAGGAAGTTGCTCCTTGCTCCATCCCCGGCCCTCCCAGGAACGAAATCCTTGGGCCTGAAAGGCTGGCGGCCCGGCTGGGACTCCTTGCAGGAGCCGAGACACAGAAGCCACACGGCCTGCAGGCCGTCGACGGAATCCACCTCCTATGGGGGCAAATTAAAATGGACTGAATCCTTCAAATGCCTCTGGGTGTCTCTCGCGGCCTGCTTGGGCCTGTCCTTCCGCAGCAGCTCCAAGCCGCCAAATGCCTCGCTCGGACCAGGCCCTCAGCTGGGCTCCTTCCAGCACATGGATCCCAGCTCCCTTTCTCGGGGGGGTGCTGCTGCTGGGGTGAGGGTGGGGGGTGACTATTTTCTCCTGTTGGTGATTCCCCTGCCCGGTGCCTCCAGGGGCCGTGGGGGCTCCGTCTGTGGGGGTCTTCAAGAAGTGGCCGGACTGCCGTCTGTCTGAAATGCTGCGGGGGGGGGGGGGGTTCCTGCTTGGGCGGGGGGTTGGGCTAGAGGACCTCCAGGGTCCCTTCCGGCCCTGTTAATTCTGTTATTCTCAGCTTCTGGAGGTTTGGGAAGGGCTGACGGATTCTCCTCCCAGGGCTTTTCCTGTTGTGCTGCCCGCTGCCTGGTGGTGGAGATTGCCGCTTCCTTAAATTGCGTGGTGGTTGAGAAGGTGAGCTGTTTTAGGGCAGAAAAGCCACACACACACATTCCCCCCCCCCCCCCCGTCTTGTCCAGCTTGGGGGCCCTGCTTGTGCAGCCCTGGGGGTCTTGAGTGTGAGCATTAAAAATCATTTCCCAACCTTTATGGGCGCCTGGCTTCTTTTGTCCTCCTGGAATCTCCCCACCCCACCCCTCCTTAAAGCGTCCCCTCCCCACCCCTTCTCCAGACCCCTCCTCTTTCCATCTTTACTCCCAGCCTGCCTGCCTTTCAGGGCCGCCTTCCCCTCCGCTGGTCCGAGAGCTCCCCCTTACACCAGCCTTGAGGAGGGCCCCAACCAGAAACGCTGCTGTTCTCTGGGACTTCTTCTTTGAAAGCCCCAGGGTCTGCAGCCGTGGAAGTCCTACTAGCCCCACACACACACACACACACACCTTTGAAGGACTAGCCGTGGTCCAGCCACCACCACCACCCCAACCACCCATTTTGTGAGCCCAGGTAAAAGTGCCACCACCTTTGAGCATCTCAAGCAGGGGTCTCCAACCTGGGCCCCTTGAAGCCTGGAGGACTTCAACTGGCTGGGGAATTCTGAGCGTTGAAGTCTTAAAAGTGGCCGAGATTGGAGACCCCTGATCTAAAGCAGAGACAGGCAACCACGTCAACGTTACAACCTGTGGACTTCCCAGAATTCCTGAGCCAGCGTGGTTCACCCTGGTGGACACACCCAGGTGGTAAGGTTGACGTGGGTGCCCTCCCCTGGGTCTAAAACCCACTCATTGGAGATCAGAGCGGCCCACCCCATCCGCCCAGATTAGCTCCTTAGGTTGACATCTTAAGAGCCCAATCTGATTAATGCTTGTAAGGAGCTCAGGAGCAGCTGCTTCCACCTCCACCCAGTTCCATCCCTGGGACTCAGTGGCTTTGCGGGGCTCAGCTGGGCTGGCGGCACCTGAGCTCCAGCGGAGCTGCTAAGAGCAACCCGGAGGCTCCTCGGCAGTCAGCAGAACCCCAGCTCTCCCCTCAAGGCGTCAGCCACGGATGGTGGCCACGCAAGGAGCCCTCGGCCAGCACCATGAGGCCGACGGCGCAAAGGCGGGCCAGCCTCTCGGCCAACATGAGGTTCGGGGTCTGTCAGAAGTGCTGCCGGAGCCCCAACGACGTGGACCTCTTCATCCCCTTCTCTCAGGAGAAGCTGGTGAAGCGGTGGAGCTCCCTGGACAATTTGGCCGAGCGGGCCCAGGACGGCGATGACCTTCCCCACCTGCGCGATCCGCGTTTCTTGTCCCTGAACGTCGGGGGCCAGCACTTCCACATCGCCCTCCAAGTGGCGGCCAAGTACCCGCTCACCAGGATCGGGCGGCTGGCCACCTGCACGGACCCCGTGAAGCGGCTGGCCCTGTGCGACGACTACTCGGTGCTGAGGAAGGAGTACTTCTTCGACCGGGACCCTCTCGTCTTCCACTACGTCTTCCACTTCTACCGCAGTGGCGTCTTGTGGGTCCTGACGGAGTTCTGCTCAGCCAGCTTCCTGGAGGAGATGGAGTACTGGGGGATCCACCTGAAGTATGCCCAGCGGTGCTGCCGGATCCTCTTTGAGGAGCGGCATGACGAGATGGTGGAGCACCTGAAGGTCCAGCGGGAGCTGGAGGCCGAGATGGAGACGGTGGAGAGGGAGGAGCAGTTTGAGGGGAAGTGCCTGGGAAGCTTCCGGAAGGCCATCTGGAACCTGATCGAGAACCCGTACTCCTCCACCCTGGCTAAGATCACGGCCGTCTTGTCCAGCCTGTGCGTCCTGCTCTCGGTGGTGGGCATGACCCTCAGCACGGTGAAGGAGATGCAGGGCAAGGGCAGCAAGCGGTGCCTGGAGCTCCTGGAGACGGCCTGCGCCGCCTTCTTCACCCTGGAGTACCTCCTGCGCCTGGCCTCCACCTCCAGCCCGCAGCAGTTCTTCCGGGCGGCCTTCAGCGCCATCGACCTGGTCTCCATCCTGCCCTTCTACATCCAGGTGGCCGTGGAGTCGCTGGGCGAGGAGGACGCCAAGGACACCGAGGAGCTGCACCAGATGCGCAACGTGGGCAAGCTGGGCAAGATCCTGAAGCTCATCAAGCTGATGCGCATCTTCCGCATCCTGAAGCTGGCCCGGCACTCCACGGGCCTGCGGTGCTTCGGCTTCACCCTGCGGCAGTGCTGCCAGCCGGTCTGCTGCCTCCTCCTCTTCATCGCCATGGGCATCTTCACCTTCTCCGCCCTCATGCACTCCGTCGAGCACGACGTCCCGGGCACCAACTTCACCAGCATCCCCGACGCCTGGTGGTGGGCGGCCGTAAGTCAGCCCTCCTGCGCACGCCCCCACCCCCACCCCCGTGACGGGCTCCCGATCATCACAGCGGCAGGGCTGGAAGGGGCCTCGGAGGCCTTCTAGTCCAGCCCCCCCCTCCCCCGCTTGGGCAGGAGACCCCGTCCCACTCCAGAGCAATGGCCGCCCAGCCTCCTCTGAACAGCCTCCAGCGTCGGAGCCTTCGCAGCTTCTGGGGGGCAGTGGGTGAAAGTCCCAGGCAGGCGGCTTCTCTCCTTGGCGCCTTTCCACCCGGGGTCCCTTGCCCTGCCCTGGGGAGGCGGCTGCCCCCCCCCCCAAGTCCTGGAAGATTGTCCTCCCCCCCCCCGCCCCCCCCCCCGCTCGGCGGGGCAGCCCCGGTTCCCCCCCCCCCCCGGGGGGTTCGGGGCCCCCCCCCCCCGGAGCCCTGGGCCTCTTTGGGGCGGAGGTCTCCTTGGGAACGGAGAGGAGGCCCCGAGCCTCAGGTGAGTTGGCTTCAGCTCAGGAGGGCCTCTTTCCCTTCTCCTCCTCCCCCCCCCCCCCCCCCCTCCCGCTGCAGGTGAGCCTCTCCACGGTGGGCTACGGGGACACGGTGCCGGACACCTTCCTGGGCAGGGTGGTGGCCTTCGGCTGCATCAGCTTCGGCATCATCCTCAACGGGATGCCCATCTCCATCCTCTACAACAAGTTCTCCGACTACTACGCCAAGGTCAAGTCCCAGGAGGGCAAGACCAGCGTGGCCCTGAAGGCGCCCCGGAAGTACAACCTCCAGGAGAGGCTCTGCAGGAGGGTGAAGCAGTGCTGCTGAGCCCAGCCCAAGGGCCCCCACCCCATGCCCCATCAGAAGCCCCACCTCCGTGCCAGGCCGGCCTGCTCCCTCGCACCCGGGGCAGCTGGGATCCTCGGCCCCTCCAGACGCTGA
>NW_020717421.1:14216-28145 GCF_900518725.1 Notechis scutatus | reverse complement strand
CAGAAACCTGGTTTGTCTTAGTCTTAATCTCAGAAGAGAGTGTGTCTCCATCTCTGTTTCCTTCTGTTTGGAAAGTATTGCCGTTGCTCCATTTCTTCTAATTGACTGATATTACTGGATTTCATGTAAGTCTGATACTGAACTGTTTCTGACACTGGACTTTGATATTTGGATTATCCCTGGATTGAAAACTGACTGAATTTACCTGTGAATGACTTTTGGACTGCTTATTTTGAACTTTGCTTAAACCTTTCTGGAAGTAAAAACCTACATTTACTGTACAGTGTATCTGTGTGCTCTGTGTGTGTATTATTCCAACACTCCTCTCAAATACGTCTCCCTGTATGCGCTCGTTCTCCTAACGGGGAATTACCTCAACAGTCATAATACTAAACAGGCACAAAGTTGGGAACCGCCCGGAACAGTGTGTGTGTCTGTTTCCTGCAGCTGCTGACAAGCTGCCCAGCCTGCATGCCAATGGAGAGGAATTTTTTTAAAAAAAGTGGGGGGGGGGGGCCCTCTTTGGTCAGCCAACCTTCCTGAGCTTCTGCCTTTTGAATCAAATTTGCGAGCCAGAAAAGAAACTTCTGGATCTTTTGCTACCATAAATGTTTTCAACCTGTTTTCAGAAGGGGGAACTTCAATTCTCACAATTCTCCAGCCAGCAGCGCTGAAGCCCACTCCTCTTAAAGGGGCCCAGGTTGAAGAACACTGCCCTAGAAGAACAAGGGTCTCTGTGTGTGTGTGTGTGTGTGTGTGTGCAATACCCCACAGCTGCCCCACTCCACACCCTCCCCAAAAGACACACCTGTTTCACCAGCAATAAAAATGATGGAGAATCAAGAGGAAGAGGAGGTTTTTTTTCCCTTTGTGGACTTCCTCTCCTTCCCAGCTACCCTTGCCAAGACACCCCCTGGAGACCCCCACTCACTATTCCACTCCCGGGGTTGAGGGAAGCTTTCTCCAATCTGCTTTTCTTTTTCTTTCTTTCTTTCTTTCTTTTTTTTTCTCCCCCCCCCCTCCTTTCTTCTTTCCTCATCTTCCTTCCTTCTGTTTTTCTTTTCTTTTCCCTTTTTTCTTCCGTCTCTTCCCTCCCTTTGTTCCTTTCCTTCCTTCCCTTTACTCCCTCCCTTCCTCCCTCTTCTATGTTTCTTTTTCTCATGCATTCATTACATTGTTATCCCATGTTCATTATTTTTGCAAGCAACTCAAGGTGTTGAACTCAAACATGCCTTCCTCCTCCTATTTCTCCAGCACAACCACCCTGTGAGGTGGGCTGTGCTGATAGAGAAACGGGCCCAACGTCACCCAGACGAGATGAACCTTTCAGGGCTAAGGCAGGACTTGCCCTCGTGGTCTCTTGCTTTCTACCCTGGAGCCCGAACCACCACGAGACCCACCAGCAGCCGAAGGCTCTGCCAAGGCGGGGGGACCAAGTTCCTGCCCTCCCTTGCCCTTATAGGCCCCCGTCTGCCCCAGGGGAAGGGTCTTCCTGGGGGAGGGTTTCGAAGCCAAGGGACAGCCCCCTCCCCACCTATTCTCTTTCTTTCCCTGAGGACAGACCCAGGCGTGGAGGAGAGAAGTGCCAGGATGCCCGTCCATCCTTCCTGGCCACCCCAGTCCATTTTCCTCCTGGCACAGGGAGACCCAGCAAATGCAAAGCATCCAAAGAGGAAACGCAAGGTGGGTGGAGCAGCCACTGATATGCTCAACCCCCAAAAAACCTCGTCCCCCCCCCCCCCCCCCACATACACCTGATCACACACCTGATCTGGGCACTTGGGGGGCAGGCCTCCCCCCCTTGCGAAATCCCACAGACGCACTTCGAGGGAGCCATGTAAAATCCAGACGATAACACGGGATATGGAAAAAAATACATGTATTAAGAGAAAATACACCGCATTATGTACAAATCACACCATTGGCTCTATACAGAGGGATTTCTGGGAGGGTCTTCCTTGGCAGGTGAGGAGGGAGGGAGGGAGCCCCTCGGCCTTTCCTTCCCGGGACGCGTCTCCCAAAAGGGTCAGTCCAGTGTTCCTGGATTTGAAAAGAACACACGTTTTTGAGAATTCCGTTTTTCTCCTGGGCAAAGTATTTTCTCTCTCTGCTTCCTGGGTTAAATCATGCAGTCTTTCTGTTGCCTTTGTTATTTACAATAGAGAATAGAGCTGGAAGGGACCTTGGAGGTCTTCTAGTCCAGCCCCTCCTCAAGCAGGAAACCCTACACCATTTCAGTCAAGTAGCAGTCAAGTCTCTTCTGGTGGCAAGCAGTTCCACTGGTTAATTGTCCTCCCTGTTAAGAAGTTTCTCCTTAATTCCAGGTTGCTTCTCTCCTGGATTAGTTTCCATCCGTTGCTTCTTGTCCTGCTGCCTTCAGGGGCTTTGGAGGATAGATTGACCCCCCCCCCCTTCTCTGGGACAGCCCCTCAAATGCTGCAAGACTGCTATCATATCACCCCTAATTCCTTTCTTTGTCTTGCAATGTAATTTCGTCTAACGTTTTTAAATTGTCTTGCAATTTAATTAGAATAGCTTGCACCACTTAAATTCTTGAGGGCTTTGTTCAGATTTTGACCCCCGGGGTCCAGAAATAGCACAAAACAGTGGCAAGAAGAGCCAACAGTTTATGCGGCTGGGCCCAGGAAAACTTTTTGAGACAGGTGGACTCCAATTCCCAGAATTCCCCAACCAGCAGGAATTCTGGGAGTTGAAGTCCACCCACTTTAAAAGTTACTAAATTTGAGAAACTCTTGTCTAGTCCATCAGCTTATCTTCACAGTGGCCCACCGCCTGCCCAAGGAAGCCCACCTGTCTGCCAGCAGGTAGCCTTTGGGGGAGGCCCACAACCATCAAGGCTAAGAGCCTTAGTAAGGCCACACCCGGAATATTCTGCATCCAGTTTTTGGTCACCACACTATAAAAAAGACCTTCAGACTCTAGAAAAAGTGCAGAGAAGAGCAACCAGGATGTTGAGGGGACTGGAGGCTGAAACATACTATGAACGGTTACAGGAACCGGGCCTGGTTAGTCAAGGCAAGAGAAGGACCAGGGGAGACAGGAGAGCAGCCTTCCAGTATTTGAGGAGGGGCTGCCACAGGGAGGAGGAAGGGGGTCAAGATATTTTCCAAAGCACCTGAAGGCCAGACAAGGAAGAATGGATGGAAACGGAACAAGGAGAGACTCAACCTGGAAATAAGGAGGAATTTTCTGAGAACAATCCCATGGAAGAGAAGTTGCCTTCAGAAGTTGTGGGAGTTTCATCCCTGGAGGCTTTCAAGAAGAGGCTGGATTGCCGTGGTGAAGGGTCTGCTGCTTGGGTGGGGGGGGGTTGGACTAGATGACCTCCAAGGTCCCTTCCAACTCTGTTAAATAAACGATCTGTTAAAAGAGTCCTTCATCCCCATCATCATTATGAAGCCACCCAACCAGTTATGTTTATTTATGCTCCTTTTTATCCCAGCCCCCAAACGCTATGGTTGAAAAGACCCGGGAAAGCTTTTAATAAAGCTGTCAGTCACACAATGACCCTGAAGGTGGTTTGGTTTGGCTGCTGGGGGGAATTAAACACCCCAGCAAATATTTTCCAGATGCACAACCAGGGTCCTTACCTTCCAGGAAAGCAAACTCATCCAGGGCTTCAATGGCATTGTCTGCAGAAGGGAAAAACCGACACCCATTTTATTTTATTTTATTTTAAACTTAAGATTTGTTGTTGGTGAGCATATGCTGTTGAATGGTTTCGACTCGAGGAAATTTAGAACAGAATGAAACATATAATAGAAAATGGTATGGAGGAAAAAAAGAACAAATAGAAATCTGTGGTAAGAAAAAAAGAAAAATTAAACCCAGCTCCATCCCACCAGAGCCCACAACAACTGAAAAAGCCCAAAGACTAAAAATTGAAAACTGGACTTTTGTGAGCTGGACTGGTGGGCTGGAAATGTTACCACCAGGTGATTTTTTTTGTCATGGCTCAGACCAACTTGGGTGGGGGTCAGGCCACCCGCAGACTGGACGGGTGACCAACCCACAAGCGGAGCCCATTCGATGGGCCCTGGAGAAGTGGGAAAGGCTGGGAAGGGGTGTGTGTGCTGCCCCCTCCAGGATGGCAACTTCCCCCTCCACCCCCTCCCCCAAATGGTAGGCGGGCTCAGCTGGAGCTGCTGCAGCCCAGTTGCACAGACCAGGTCCTTGCTGATCAGTGGGAGGAGGAGGAGGAGGAGGACTGGGGGGGGGCTTGGGGGCTTTGTTGTTTCCATGCAGACGTTTCGTGATCCAGCTAGGTAACAGCATCAGGGCTAGAAGGGAGAGGGGTTTGCAAAGAGGAGGTGGCTAACCCACCCAGGTCCTTCCTCTGCAGAGTCTTCCTCTTCCCGTGCTGGGTGTGGATGAAGGCGTCCTTGGAGATGGTCTCCACAAACAGCTCCTGGGGAGGCAGAAGGGGCAGGGAGGGAGGAGGGAGGCAGGTCAGACAAGGGACAGGCAGCGGTTCCACTGCAGGGGCCTCAGGCAGCCCTCCCTAGTGGTGGGAGGGAGGCGGAGCCTCTGGGGAAGCTGGGCAGAGACCTCCGCCCCCAACCCTGGCCGGCCAAGGGCAGCTTGAGGCACCTCTGTGTGTGTGTGTGTGTGTGTGTGACATGGGGGGAGTCCTCCTCCCTGCAAGGGAGCTCCCGCCTCCCGGCCCTCCTTTGCCCAGCAAAAGTGGCTCCCTCCCTGCAAGGTAGGACGGAGAGTCCCAGCTGGCAGCAGAAGAGAATCTCCCCGGAGTTCCACCCTGGGCCTTGATCCGCCTGCTCAGCTGGGAGTCTCCTTAGCCAACCAGGTCAACCTCTGAGCCTGAGCAGAGCGCTTGTTCCAGCCTGCCCGGGATCTCCACGTGGTGCCCCATCCCACCCAGAGCGAGACTGAACAGCGCCCTCTGGCGGCGCCGAGCAGAAAACAGCGAAACCACGCCCCACCTCGCGCAGGCAAGGCCGGCTCCTGATTGGGCCGGGAGGCGCCGCCCCGCCCACTCACCGCGGCGCGCGCCAAGATGAAGACTGCCTCCTGGCTGGCCAGGCTGACGTCAGGGTCGGCCTTCACTAGCGCCTTCACGCGAGACAGCGGAAGCCGAGCCGGACGCGAAGGCCCCGCCGGCGTTGTTGTTGCTGCCGCCGGCGCCGCTGCCGGCGCTTCGAGCTCCTCCGGCACCCCGGCGCTTCCCGCCACTGCCGCCGCCGCCATGGGCGCCGCCATCTTGGCCACTAGTGCGCCTGCGTGGCCGACGCCATCGCTTTTGAAGCTACGCCCCCTACGTGCTCCTGCGCCGCTTTGCCGGAGGGAGGGAGGGAGGGAGGAAGAAAGGGGGGGGGGGGGAAGGGATGGGCGCCCGCGGGCGCCACCTCGCGGCGAACGCGTGACTTGGCGGAACGTGCGAAGCCCTTAAATCTGACACAAAGTAAAATACGCTGCCCTAAAAGCCCCCCCCCCCCCCCCAAAAAAAATCAAATCCGGGGTGTGTTAATTGTTGCTTTTTGTTCTGATCTGCTCCCCACCTCACCCTTCTCGTGTTTTGATCCGGCTTTAATCTCCCACCGCCTCGGACGGATCAATCCCGCCTCTCCCCCTGGGCAGGCAGCTCACCCGGGCCATAAGTAGAATAGAGCACCGGAGGATTCCTCCTTTTCTACTTTGCCTTTCTCACCACGGGTGTTAAGTAAATCATATGGTCCTTAAGCGAATCTGCCCCCCCCCTCGCAATTGATTTTGCTTGTCAGAAGCCGGCCAGTTGCCCAAGGGTCCAAATTTGGATCAGGTGATCTTGGTCGTAAGTGTGAAAAAACGGTCGTAAGTCCCTTTTTTTTTCGGTGCTGTGGTCCCTGAAGGGTCCCTAACCAATGGCTGGAAGTCAAAGCCCGCCTGCGATGCCAGGCTAGCAGTTTTTCAGCCGCTTGGTTAGATGCCTTTTTTTTTTTTTTTTTTCAAATGGAGGCATTGTGGAAAGAAAAGAAAAAAGAAAGAAAGAAAAAGGAAAGCAACAGGGCAAAAAGAAAGAATGAAAGAAAGAAGAAAACAAAAAAGAAAAGGCAAGAAAGAAAAGAAAGAAAGAAAGAAGATAAGAGGAAAGAAAAAAGGAAAGAAATGAAAGCAAAAGAAAAGGGAGAAGAAAGAAAGAAAAAATGAAAGAGAAGGGAAGAAAGGAAAGCAAAAGTGAAGAAAGGAAAGAAAAAACAAAAAAGAAAGAAGAAAAAGGGAAGAAAGAAAAAGGGGGAAAGAAAGGAAAAGGAAAGCAAAAGAAAAGGAAGAGAGAAAGGAAAGAAAGGAAGAAAAAAGTAAAATGAAAGACAAAGAAAGAAGGAAAGAGAAGGGAAGAAAGGAAAGAACAAGTGAAAAAAGAAAGAAAGAAAACCTCTGGGCGCGAGAGGCGATGATGCTCTTCCCGAGAGCTGAGCCCAGGCCCCGGGGGGGGGGGGGGGAGGGGGAAAGAATGCAAGCCCTTCCTGTTGGGGGAATCCTGTTTTCCAAGCCAGCCCAGTTCCTCTGAGCACATACAGAGTGCTGCCGGGGTGGGGTGGGGTGGGGGCAAGAGCCAGCCAAGGGCGCCCTCCGGCTGCCCCTGGTGCTTCCTGGCGGCTGGCGGACCGGTTAATCCGCCCGCCCTTGGGGCCCGGCTGCCCTTCCCCCCCCGGCCCCCCCCCCCCCCCCGTCTCACTGCTTCCAAAGTTAGACTCGGGATTACGACGATGACAAAGGACGCGTCATAAGACGCAGGGCGCTTTCTTCTAGGCTGAAAGGCAGCAGCCGGCCGGTTCCTTGCTCTTCCCGGCCTGCCCACGGGGGTCGTGGTGCCCCCTGCGCCCCCCATCCAGGCCAAGGGGATGCACCCAGCCTTGGCCGGGGGCCCCTCCTGCTGCCCTCGGTGAGATTTGGGGGGGGGGTGGCATGTGGGGGCAGCCGAAAGAGGCCCTGCTGGGCTCCCTCCAGAGGCTCAGGGCCTTCTGGAGCGAGAATGGGCTGCTGACCCTCTCAGTCCTCTCCGTGGTGACCGGCTGCCTGGTGGGCTTCCTCCTCCGCTTGCTGGAACTCTCCCATCTGGTAGGTTTGGGGGGGGGAGGGCTGGGGGGGGGCAGAGCTGGGCACCTGCACAAGAGCGGAGGCTGGCACCGCGCCCCCTGGCTTGGGCTCCCTGGGCCCTCGATGCCAGCCTGCCTCGTCCTGCCAACAGAAGCAACGATTTGCCCTCTGAGCTCGTTCTCTTGCAGACGTTTCGTGACCCAGCGAGGGAACATCATCAGTGCTGGAAGGAAGGGGGGGCTGCAGGGAGGAGGAGGAGGAGGAGGAAGGTCCTGGGTGCTCTCTGAGATTTGGTGTGGCTTTCTGGCAGACGTCGCCCTACCAAATGCACTGATGACGTTCACTAGTTTGGCAATGCGACGTCTGCCAGAAAGCTACCAAGCTCAGAGAGCACCCAGGACCCCATCGTCTTCCGGCCTTCCTTCTCCCTTCCTTTCTCCTCCCTTCCTTCTAGCACTGATGACGTCCCCTAGTTGGGTCCTGAAACGTCTGCAAGAAAGAAACCAAGCTCGGAGGGCACCTGGGACCCCACCGTTTTATTCTGAACCAGATCAAGGGATTGGATCCTCAATTCACAGCCGAACCAGGGGCCTCCCCCACTTCTCAGCAGAAGGGCCCCCTCCCTCGCCTGCCTCCGCCCCCCTCTCCCTGCAGCCGCTCCACCCCTCCCATCTCCAGGCACTGGGGGCAAAGCCTCCAGGCTGCCCTTGGGTGGTCTCGAAAGTGGGGCAGAAGGGCCCAGGGGGCTCAAAAGAAGGTACCAGGCAAGGCAACAGCGCCCCCCCCCCCCCGCGGCGGGGGCCGCAAAAAAAGCCTCCCCCCAGCTGACCCGCCCCGCAGGGCAGGGAAAGGGGCCTTAGAAAGATGCCCCCCCACCCCGGCCGTTCCCCACTGGACTCCTCTCTTGGCCTTCCGAGGAGTCACCCAGGACCCCTTCTTTCCCGACAGGCCTTCTCCCAGCAGTGGCTCCCCTCTCCGGCCCATTGGCCTGCGGGCCCCTGTGCCCCCACAATGCCCAGGCCACTCAGGGGCCGGGCCTCCCCCTGCAGCCCCACTTCTCCCTACGATCCCGGCTGGCTTGGCAACCCATCCCCCCCCCTCTGGGGTTTTCCTCCCGACGACGGCTTCATGGTTGGCGACTCAGGCTGGGTCAAATGGGGGCGTGGGAGCCAACTTAGCCTCTGCCAGTTTTCCAAGCCTCTGGTCTTCCCTTTGAATGGAAAGAGCTTCATCTGAAGGGGCCCTCCCTCCCAGAGACCCCTCCCCAGAAAGGGCTGCTACAGAATAGGATAGGAATAGAATGGAACGGAACAGAACAGAATAGAATATAGAATGGAATGGAATAGAATATAGATAAGATTAGATTAGATTAGATATTGGAATGAAGGGTAGAGTAGAATAGGAATAGAATAGAATAGAATAGAATAGAATAGAATAAGGAATGGAATGGAGTGGAATGGAATTACAGAATAGAATAGAATAGAAAATAGAATGGAATAGAGAATAGAATAGAATAGAATAGAATAGAATAGAATAGAATAGAATAGAATAGAATAGAAAATAGATTAGATTAGATATTGGAATGAAGGGTAGAGTAGAATAGGAATAGAATAGAGAATAGAATTCTTTATTGGCCAAGTGTGATTGGATACACAAGGAATTTGTCTTGGTGCAAATGTTCTCAGTGTACATAAGATAAAAAATAAAATACATTCATTCAAAATACATTCATCATTATTAGGTTACTAATAAGCAATCAAATCATACATAGGTTGCTAATAAGCAAAACATACTAGGAAAACAAAATAATATAAATTGTAAAGATACAAACCTGGTTATAGTCATAAGTGGGAGGAGATAGGCAATAGGAAGGATGAGAAGGAGGGATTCTGGGAGTTGAAGTCCACCAGTCTTAAAAGTGGCCCAGGTTGGAACTCCATCCCTGGGACCTCGAAACAGCCACTGTTTGGATGCCTGGATGCTCAACTCTTATCTTGCCTCAGTGATGAGCCCAGCAAATGGCACTATCCAAATTTTTAAATTCCGGATGGAATTACCAAAAGTGACGGGCTGTTTGAACATCATTTGCTTGGAGGGGGGGAGAACCAGCCCCATTCGCTCTTAAGGCTTGGCAGGGCTGGGGTGGGCAGCAAGGTCAGCCAAACGGCCAGCTGCAACTGTGCAGGCTCCATCCCTCTGGCCAGCTAGGCCACCTCCGGACACGGCTCTTTCGAAAGGCCTCGAGACCCGTGTCCAAAAGGAGGGAAGGGGAAGGGGAAGGGCAGAGGGGCATGGAGGGGGTGACGGATAACCAGTTGCATGCTGGGCACCTGTTTTATCTGATTTAATCGATTTGTTTATGAAGTTTATAACGCCAGCACTGGCTGTATTGCAACGGTCAGTGCTGGCAGCAAACCCAGGAAAAATGCCCCCCCCCCCCAGTAATACGGATGGTAGGACATTTGTTCTGAATTTGGCTGGATAGAGACAGCAGATCCTGTGTGGGAATCTTCCTTCTCCATTCAAGAGGAAGAGCCGGTGGGACACCACGGGAAAACCCACCCACCCGTCTCAGATCAAAGCTGGTCGGGGGCTTTGGGCCAGCAGCTCTCTCAGCCCAGCCCACCTCACAGGGCTGTTGTTGTGGGGGAAAGAGGAGGAGGAAGAAGGAGGATTGGGTATGTCTGTGGAGGCTCTCATTCCTCCAGAATCGACGAGGGAAGTCCCCAAAATGCTTTTATTGTAAAGGCAAATGGACTTTCTGGTTTCTCCTTGAAGAGGTTTCACTTCTCATCCCAGAAGCTTCTTTAGTTCTCAGGAATGAACATGAAGAAACTTCTGGGATGAGAAGCAAAACCTCTTCAAGGAAAAACCAGAAAACCCATTAGCCTTTACAATAAAAGCTCCTTTGGGACGAGGGTTGGGTTTGTTCGCCTATTCTCCTTATAAAGATGTTATCCCATCTTTTTTTTAACAAGAATAAAGATGGGATGGATTTAAAAAAAAAAATTCTAAAACCAGGCCCAGCTGTGGCAAAGGGGCAAGGAATGCCAGTCAGAAAATGGCAAAAAAGGGATAAATTCCCTGCAAGATGGATAAGCCCCCCCACCACTTACCCGTTCTTTGCAGGCCTCCGTGGGGCCACCTTTCCTTTACCTGCACAAAATGCCCAGATTTCTTAGTTTAGCCCCTGATACGGACCCAGACCCTGGTTAGGTTGTGATTTGATGTCCTGTGGTTGGTGAACTCCCTAACATGGGTAAATCCAGGGCCATTGTGTGCATGGAGCTGGTGGGGGGGGTACGTGTGTATGGGGGGGTCTCTGCAATGGAGGGGTGCATCACCCCAAGATCTCGTCCCAGCATTTGGAGTAATCTCGTGGGCGCAGGGCACACCCGGACCCCCTGCTTAGGATAGCTTTTCCAACTGCATCCTTCTGGAAAACAGACGTGGCTCAGCTCAGCATCTGGGCCGGGGGGGGGGGGGGGATTCCGCCGGGTTGTTTACCCAAAGGGGGGGGGGGGGGGGCAGACTCAGGTATGGAGGAAAGTTGGCGTGTGCCCAGGAAGCGACAGCCTCCGTGCCCACGGCTAAAGGATGGAGCTGCTTTAAAACAAAGTTACTGAAGGAAATTGGGGCCGGTGGGCTCTGGTGGGAGGGGGCAGCCTGGGCAGCAGCCCCCCCACCCCACGTGGGTCCTTGGAAATGTGCTTGATTGCTCCCCCCCCCTTCCCGAAGTTGCTGAGAAAGTTTTGGGCCGCAGCTGCCTCTTTCGCTCCCCTGTTTACTTTCCACCTGCAGGAGAAGCAATATTTCTCCTTCCCCGGAGAACTCCTGATGAGGATGCTGAAGATGCTAATTTTGCCGCTCATCACCTCCAGGTGAGTGCGGCAGACGCACGTGTGTCCCCCCCCCCCCCCCGGGGGCAGGGCAGGTGTGCGGGAGGCAGATCAAAGAGGCTCCTGGGGGGATTGTGTCGCCCGCCCAGCTGGCGGGAATAATTGCTACCTGGCGGTGGAAGAATGAGCAAACTCTGCTTGGCAGCTGAGGCCACAAGTCACGCCAGCCAGCCAGCCACCCTCTTCCCCCGCCCCCTCCAAGCAAAACTTTTGAATTGCAGGGCTGTGAAGTTTCTCCTGGCACAGCTGGTCCTGTTTTCGTGCTGCAGCTATAATCTTGTGGGAAAGATGGAAAGTAAACTTGGTCAGACTTTGATCTGACAGCGGGCATCCGGAGGGCACTGGGCCAAGGGCAGGACAAACTCTTTGGAGCCAAAGCTGCTGGCATAAGACTATTGTTGACCCCTGGTCTCTTGGGGGGTGGGGGGCAGGAGTTGGCAGCCTTCGTCCAGTGCAGCGCTTCTTCTCAAGCTTGGCCGCTTCATGACTTCTAGAAAACTTCAACTAACTTCTGAGTAGACTTCAACTAAATAACTTCAACTAACTTCTACATAGACTTCTAGACTTCAACTAACTTCAACTAACCTACATACTTCTAGAAAACTTCAACTAACTCCTGCATAGACTTCTAGAAAACTTCGACTACATAGACATACCACTCTCCAGCCAGCTCTGGGAGTTCTGGGAGTTGAAGTCCGCAAGTCTTAAAGTGGCCAAGTTTGGGGACCTCTGGTTTAGCCAGTCATCGGTCAGGCCTGGGTTGGTTCCCTCTGTCTTCTGGCCCTCTGGCAGAGACCCTGAGGTCCACCAACCAGGAACTTCGCTCCTTTGCAATGTTTGAAGACAACCCAAGCCTTTTTTAAGGTTATTTTTTAACCCTGCCTTTTATTATTTTTATAAATAATTAAAGGTGGCCAGCATACCTAATATTCCTTCCTCCCATTTTCCCCATAACAACAACCCTGCGAAGAGGGTTGAAGTGAGAGAGAGGGACTGCCCCCAAATCAGCCATGCAGCTTTCATGCCCAAGGCGGAACTAGAACTCCCAGTTTCTGGCATGGTGCCTTCACCACTCGACCAAACTGCCTCTCTTTTGCCCCCCCCCCCCCCCCCCCCGGTTTGCCTCCGGGCTGTGCAATCTCCTCCTGGGTGCAGAGCCCCCTCCCACCCGACCCCTTCAGCCCCGGACAGAAGGAGGCTGGTTTCCCTTCCGAAGGCCCATCGGCTTTGGCCCAGCGCGGCTCCCAGAGGTCAGCCAAGGCCTGCTCCCGCCACCCCACGTGCGGGGCTCCCATGTGCAGCAGCTCTGGGCAAGAGAGTCCTCGATTAGCCTCGCTCCCCCCTCCCCCCCCCAGGAGATCAGCCTGGCCTCCGGAGATTAGATCCCCCTGACGGAAGGAGGCCGGTCGCCTGAGGTAACCGAGATCAGGTCTCACCCATCTATGCTTCAGAGATTTGGAGTGGGTGGGCTTCCCTCTGGGGGAGACCTGGGACCCTGGGCTTTGTCTGCACGGGGAGGGGAGCCACCCTCAACATTTCGTTTATTTATTCCCATTTCAGTTGTCTCCCCCCCCGCACCCGAGACCCTTCCTATTCCCTCTCCCCTGTTCAGCACAAAGGCACCGTTAGTTTTATAGAGTTGGAAGGGATCTTGGAGGTCTTCTAGTCCAACCCCATGTCTAAGAAGGAGGCCTATATAGCAGGGCTCTCCAACCTTGGCCCCTTTAAGACTGGTGGACTTCAACTCCCAGAATTCCTCAGGCACCAGTCTTAAAGGAGACAAGGTTGGAGACCCCTGCCCTAGACCATTTCAGACAAATGCCCCTCCCGTCCCTTCCTAAAAACCTCCGGGTGACCCATAGATAGCCTTTGGGAAGCCCCCAGGAGGAGATAGAGGCAGGTTTCCCCCCCCCCCCCCCCCGCCAACTGTCTGCAGGGCACGACCAGAAAGCTCGAGAGCCGGATTGTGACCGTTGCAGCCGCCATCTTGCCTTCTTTTTTAACCTCAGTCTGCTGACAACCCAACCCCTTAGCACATAGAGAGAGAGACGACCCTCAGGCCAGCAGGCCTTGCCTCCCCTCCCCTCGTCCCCCTGCAAGTGTCAACTAAAAAAAGATACTCCTTTGGTCTTTTTAGCTGCCAGCAGAAAGGGAGTGAGGGGGAAAGCAGTGCATTCCTCAAATGCTTCAGATAATCGCTTTGGCAGCCGAGGCTGTTGGCGCGCAAGATTATTACTGGAGAGCCCGATTGATGACTCTTGGCTATGGATGTGTCCCATTGGAGAATATACATCCAGGGGGTGGGGGAAGACCAGGGTCAAGGGGGAAATGACTGACGTATTTTAGTATCGGCTGCATCCAGCTAACGCCAGCATGGCCACTTCTAATAAATCAATTGTTTTTACTCTGGGAGATGCGGCTAGGGACTTATTATTTGAAGGGGGTGGGTTTGTTGGAGCGCTGAGAGCCAGCCTCTGCCCGTCTGTCTCTGCCCCCTGCAGCCTGATGTCTGGCTTGGCCACCATGGACTCCCAGATCTGCGGGAAGATGGGCCTCCTGACCATCACCTACTACCTCTGGACCACCTTCATGGCGGTCACCACGGGCATCGTGCTGGTCATCATCATCCACCCAGGCGCCGCTGCCCAGAAGGAGGAGCACTTGGTGGGCAAAGTGGTGCTCAGCTCAGCCGACGCCCTGCTGGACCTCATCAGGTAGCCACGCCCGGCCGACCTCCTTTGGCCCTGGGCGGGCAAGTGGGTTCAAGGCAGCTCTCCTTCAGGTTTAGACAGAGATTACCTGTCAGTGCCCAAGGGGCATCCTGCAGGGAGGGCAGCGGTCGGCTAAGGCCGTGGCTTGACCCGGCCGAAGGATTTGCCCCTGGTGCAGAGACTGCCTGGCTGTGAACGCTGGAGGCCTTTGGTGGCCGAAGAGAACATGCCCTCCCTTCACACAACAGCTCCGGTTGGCTAAA
>NW_020717421.1:0-14116 GCF_900518725.1 Notechis scutatus | reverse complement strand
GGCTAAACGCTCGTCACATGATTTAAAAAGTCAAGATTTCCCCTCATTGGGGCGGGGGGGGGGAGATGAAGGACAGAAGGTGAAGACCCCAAGCAGAGGGAAAGGGTGAAGGGTTGACAGTCATAAGGGCTGAGAAAATGGGTTGAGGCTTCCGTAGCTGGGTGGGGGGGGCCAATGGGGGTCTTCTCCTGGGACCAAGATTTTGATTTAATCCCAAGGCTCTCTGTTGAGATCCAACCAGGGATGGTATCCAGCCGGTTTGCACTGGTTCGAGTGAACCAGATGTTAATTTTACATCCAGTTTGGCGAACCAATCGTTCCAATGACTGGCTGGCCCCTCCCCTCCCCTCCCCTCCGAGGAGTCCCCTTGTGGCCTGTTCTGGGGGCCCTCCACAGCCCGTTTTCACTCCCAGGATGGTGCAGGAGGCCGACTAGGCCACGCCCACCATGGCCACGCCCACTGTGCCACCGGGCATAAACCACCCACCCCCCCAAACAAAGAGGCCTGGCCCTATGGTCAAATAGCAGTCAGGAGCCGTTCAAATGAGTATAAAAATGTATTGCAAGCTTAACCTCTCTGCAAGAATCTGGCCAACTCCCAGTCAAGGGAAACGAGCGGGAGATAAGACTAGAATGAATTCAAGGTAGGCTGGACTGAGATCTCTTGTGTGCATGAAGAGACTGGAGACTGATGACGCGTTTGATTCTTCCTCCCTCCTTCCTCTTTCTGTTGTATTCTGCAGAAATATGTTCCCTTCCAACCTGGTGGAGGCTTCCTTCCAGCAGGTGAGCTCCTGGCCCAGGCCGGCCTCTCTCCACTCCGGGGGCTCCGCTGCTACTCCCTTAGTCTTTGGGGGAGGGGATACTGTGACCTGGACTCCACCCCAGTCCCTGAATTTGAGTAACCCCTTTTGGGCTGGTTTGAGTTTCCCGCCACAAAAAGAGTCAGACGCACCAGGGAGGAGCCAATCGCCTATAGAATTGTGGATCGAAGGGGGCCCTAGGGGTCATCTAGACCATCACCACCCTCAGTGTGCCTCTTTCTCACAGGTGCCTCCATCAGAATATGTTTGATACGATATGTTTGAACATAATGAGGGGAGCCCAACATTCCCTCCCTCCCTCCCCTCCTCCTCCCTCTCTCTCTTCTTTCTCTATCATTGGCCCTGATAAAAGGGCAAGGGAGGGGGGAGGAGGGGGCACCCTGGACCCTTTTGGCCTAAGCCTGCAAGCCTCAGAGAAGATTCCCACCCTGCCATTTCTCAGCCCATCTTCCCGCTTGCTTTGCCTTCCAGTATCGGAGTGTTCTTGTCCCCGTGGTGAAATCCCCCGGGATCCCGAAGAAGGCCAGCTCGTCTTTCAGCTTCATTTACTTGGTGCCTGATCCCGGGAACCCAGAGATCCAGCGTCCTGTCCTGCTGGAGATCACTCCCTCCCCGGAAATGATCTACGAGGCCCTCCCTGGGAGCAACAACGAAATGAACGTCTTGGGCATCGTCCTCTTCTCGGCCACGGTCGGTACGTGATCACTGCTGGGGCAGGGCAGCCCGTCCCCCCGTCTCTGGGGTCCCTTGGGGTGAGAATGAGGGCTGCCCCCTTCTTTTATCCCCCTCCCCCAAAAGAGGGACCGCGTGCGCCGTCTCTTGATACTAAATACAAGAGACTCCCCAAGAGTCCGTGAATTCAACGTACATCGGTTAATATATAAGATGAGATGTCGGTCTCCTCCACCCCCAGGTGAAGCAACCTCCAAGCTGGTGGGGATTATGGGTGCTGAAGTCCCTGTCATCCCTGTCCCAGCTTGGGCATTTAGGAAAGAAAGACTATTTGTCTTCCGTTTGTAGAGAAAGGGGATGCTTTCCCCAAGGTCAAGTGGTTTCATCACGAGCAAAGCCAGATCTGAATATTCCCGCGTAAACCCAGAAATTTTCCCTTCTCCCAGGTCCTCCCCTCTTGGTCACCTGGCCCGTGTCCAGTAGTATGCAAATCGGGTGTTTTGGTAACAGTCTTAAAGTTTGGTGCCCCTTTAGTGGGTCCCCAAGATGCTTTTTTCAGGGGGCAACAGGATTTCCTTGTTTTTGCTTCGAAGACGTTTCACTTCTTTGTTTTTTCTTTTGAAGACATTTCGCTTCTCCTCCAAGAAGCTTCTTCAGCTCTGACTGGATGGTGGGGAAGGGAAGGATTTGTATCCCTTGCAGACAAAGTTGGCCCTTTGCATCCTTTCAAAGGGTCGTTGAGGCCACTTGGAGTTGTTTTTTAATCTCTGTCCTCAGGGTCACCTGAGTGGTGCAAATGGGGGCGGAGCCTTCTTGGAGCTGCTGAAATGACCCTCCCTCCACAGAGGGAGGAGGGATACAATATCCTCTACCTCCAGTCTACAACCGGGTCCTTTCAGCAGTTCCAAGAAGGCTCCGCCCCCATTTGCACCATTCAGGTGATCCTGAGGCTATAGAGAAACCTCCAAGTGGCCTCAACGACTCTCTAAAAAGGATGCAAATGACCAACTTTGTCTGCCAAGAGTATCAACCCCTCCCTTCCCCACCATCCAGTCAGAGCTGAAGAAGCTTCTTAGAGGAGAAGCGAAACCTCTTCCAAGAAAAAAAAAACACGAATGTCCAGTCGCCTCCTGGAAAAAGTGCCTTTGGGACAACCAGGAGCTGGGATGAGGGAGAATCTCCACAGACACTCTTTGGTGGGGGTTTGCTGCCCCTCGTACCCTTGGTCTCCAATGGGCACCCAGTCTGGCTCCTGTCATTCCCCCTCCCTGATCCGCTCCCCCTCGCCCCCTTTTTATGGCAGGATGCCACCAAAGCGAACGGGGTTGGGGATCGTGGCGCATCTGCCGGTGCAACCCTTCTGGAGTCCAGTGGGCTTGGCAGGGAGGTTGACGTGCCCAAGGAAGGTCATTTTCAAGTCACCTCCCAGTTCTGTCCTGCGTGGCTGGCTCTTCCCGTGTGGGAGCTCAACAATGGAGGGAGGGGCCCCTTGGGTGGCCTTTAACTCTGCTAGGCTTCGCGATGTTTTTGTCGCTGTGGGGTGGACAGCAGTAGCGGGTTCCCACCTTGTTCGCTCCTGGTTCGGTGGGTGATCGCATGTGCGTGCGCCTGCCCCTAATGCACCGATCAGCTGAGAGGATGAAGAAATGAAAAGCTAGGCGTGACCCTCCCACCTACCCATTGTGCTTCTTGCCAGGATTCCGGCAGTTACTCCAATTAAATCATGAGCCTCAAGCCACGCTCCCAAAACTGAAAAGGATTTATTAGAAGCTAACATTCCGGCATTAGCCTGGGCACAGCCAACTTTGAGATACGTGATTCACTGTCACCCTTGACCCTGCTTTCCCCCTCACCCCCCCCCCGGGTGTACCATCCAATGAAACACGTCCATAGCCAAGAGTCATCAATCGTGCTCTCCAATTAGATTTTTGCAAGGCAGAAGCTTCGGTCATCTAATCGGTCTTTGAAGAAAATATGAATGGAAGGTACTTACGATTCCACACTGCCGCCTGCTCTTTGAAACTCCCCCCCCCCTCTTTTCTGTTGTCAACTATAGAACGTGTATACAAAATGTTTTATGAGGTGACACTTGTCGCTTCTTTTATCCTCTCAGCTGATCATTGGAGGAACCAGTTCAGTGGGTTTTTTTTTACTACTGGTTCAGCCGAACTGGTAGTGATTTTCACTACTGGTTTGGCCAAACCAGGCTGAACCGGTAGCATACTACCACTGGTGGGTGGGAATTGCCCTCCCTCCTTCTCTCCCTTCCCGTCTGGTTTTTGTCTTCTCCGTTGAGCCACAGCTGGGGGCTCCCCAGGAATGAATGGGGGTCCCCTGTCACGAGGACCTGACCCTGCTTCTCCTTCCAGGCCTCCTCCTGGGGAAGATGGGGGAGCGTGGGGCTCCCCTGGTCAATGTGTGCCAGTGCCTGAACGAGGCCGTGATGAAGATCGTGGCCATGGCGACGTGGTAAGTCCGAGCGCCCCAGGCCAAGACTGGCAGCCAGCTCGAGGGCCCGCCCTGCCAGCCTTTCCAGTCTCCCCCAGTCGTGTTAGGGGTGACAGCCCTGCAGCTGAAAGTGGGGGAAAGGGGTCTCGGGCAGCCTCTTTCATGGGGGGAGGGGGCTACAAGATCCGCCTGTGGAAGCTGTGCACAATGCCAATCCTGAGTGGAGAGGAGGAGGAGGAGGAGGAGGAAGAGAGGAGATGAAAAGAAGGAGGAGGAGGAGGGAGAGGAGAGGAGGAAAGATGGGGATAGGGAGGAGAGGAGGGAAGGGAAGGGAGGAGGAGGAGGAGAAAGTGGAGAAGAAGGTCATCATGGCTCTTGGTCGGGACTGCTGGTGGGGCCAAGGAGCCCACGGAGCAGTCTGGATAGTCAGAAGGAATGTCCGGGTGGGGGAGGGGCAAATCCTTTGCAGACCCTCCCAAGAAAAGGTGGGGGGGATCAGCCCTTGTCCTGGGGGGTCCCAGGTTGGCCACTGTGGAGAAGATGGAGCTGCTCTGAGGTCTCTCGCTGGCCGTCCGGAGCCTCTGGCAACCTCAGGGGCACCTGCCTGCCTGCCTCTCCCTCCCCCCAGCCCCTTGTCAAGATCCGCCCTCTGCTCCCACCCACCCTTGTCCAGCGGAGGGGGTGGGAGGAACCTCCGGGGTCTGATCCTGCCGCCTCCTGTGTAGGTACTTCCCTTTCGGCATCGTCTTCTTGATCGCCGGGAAGATCCTGGAGATGGAGAACCCAGCGCTGACGGGGAAGAAGCTGGGCCTCTACGCCATGACGGTGGTGACCGGGCTGGCCATCCACGCCCTTTGCTTCCTGCCCCTCCTCTTCCTCCTCCTGACCCGGAAGAACCCCTTCCCCTTCATCCGGGGGATCCTCCAAGCCCTGCTCATCGCCCTGGCCACCTCGTCCAGGTAGGGACCCCCGCAGGGACCGCCAGCCCGGGGGGGGGGGGCTGTGGGTGGGGCCTCTTTTGACTTCCGCTTCCCATGGGGCACAGCGGGCAGGATGCCCATTTGAAGGACCCACCGGCCTGGGAAGGCTCTGACGTCTCCAAGGGCCGCCAATGGAGAGACCCGGCATGACTACTCAACTCATCCCGATCCCCACAGGTGCTTCTTCAAGAGGCCGATGGACTTCTTTCTTTTTTCTTTTGAAGACGTTTCGCTTCTCCTCCCAGAAGCTTCTTCAGCTCTGACCGGATGGTGGGGAAGGGAAGGGACTGATACCCCTTGCAGACAAAGCTGGTCATTTGCATCCTTTTTGTGAGTCATTGAGGCCGCTTGGAGGTCTTTATCTGTGTCCTCAGGGTCGCCTCAGTAGTGCAAATGGTCCCTGCATTTTTTTTCTTGGATTTCCAGAATAATTAAAGACTACAAGAACCATTTGCACTACTCAGGTGACCCTGAGGACACAGACAAACCTCCAAGTGGCCTCAATGATTCGCTAAAGGGATGCAAATGACCGGCTGCCTGTAAGGAGTCTAAATCCTTCCCTTCCCCACCATCCAGTCAGAGCTAAAGAAGCTTCTTGGAGGAGAAGTGAAACGTCTTCAAGGAAAAACAAAGGAAGTCCAGTTGCCTCTTGAAAAAAGCCCCTTTGGGACACCCCTGGGATGGAGGACGGAGAGTCTCCACAGACCTCCATCCCCGTGTCAATCATTCAAGGAAGCTCCCCCGTCCAGAGGCAGTTTACCTGTCAAAGCCAGATCCTGAGGACCAATGGGAAGGGAGCAGCTTTCCTGGGAATATCTCAGCAACACGTCAAGAGGAGGAGGAGGAAGCAAGTTGGGTCCCACTGGTCTCCTCCAGCGGAGTTGGAAGGGGCCTTGGAGGTCTTCTAGTCCAGCCCCTGCTCAAGCAACAGACCCTCTACCCTTCCAGACAGGTAGCCATCCAGTCTCTTCTTAGAAACCTCCAGTGATGGAGCAGCCACAACTTCTGGAGGGAAGCAGTTCCACTGGTTAATTGTTCTCCTGGTTAGGAAGACTCCCCATCATCCAGGCCAGGGTTGCCCCCAAAGGTGCTTCTTCAGGAGGCAGCTGGGCTGTCTTTTTCTTTTGAAGAGGTTTCGCTTCTCACCCGAGAAGCTTCTTCAGCTCTGACTGGATGGTGGGACTGATTTCTGTTCCTTGCAGACAAAGCTGGTCATTTGCATCCTTTTAGAGCCGAGGTCTCCCAACTTGGCAAGGTTAAGACTCGTGGACTTCAACCCCCAGAATTCTCCAGCCAAGTTGGGAGTTGAAGTCCACGAGTCTTAAAGTTGCCAAGTTTGGAGACCTCCGTTTTAAAGTCCTTGAGGCTGCTTGGAGGTTTTTATCTGTGCCTTCAGGGTCACCTGAGACATGCAAATGGTTCCTGTAGTCTGCAATTTTCTCTCTCTCTCTCTCTGGGAATCCCTTCCTCCTCCCACACCATTCAAAGGGGGTTCGTCCCAAATTATATAGCTAAAAGTCTGTAGAGATTCTCAGTCATCCATGTCCCAGTTGTCCCAAAGGAGGCAACTGGACTTTCTTGTTTTTTCCTTGTCAGGAAGTTTCTCCTGAGTTAACAGATAACAGACAATCCGAGTTGGAAGGGACCTTGTAGGTCATCTAGTCCAACCCCACACCCAAGCAGGAGACCCTACACCATTTCTGACAGATGGCAGTCCAGTCTCTTCTTGAAAGCCTCCAGGGATGAAGCTCCCACAACTTCCAAGGGAAACTTCTCTTCCATGGGTTGATTGTTCTCACTGTCAGAAAGTTTCTCCTTGTTTCCAGGTTGAATCTCTCCTTGTTCAGTTTCCATCCATTATTCTTTGTCTGGCCTTTGGGGGCTTTGGAGAATAGCTTGACCCCCCTCCTCCTCTCTGGGGCAGCCCCTCCTCAAATACTGGAAGGCTGCTCTCCTGTCTCCCCTGGTCCTTCTCTTCCCGAGACTAGCCAAGCCCAGTTCCTGCAGCCGTTCATCGTATGTTTCAGCTTCCAGCCCCCTCATCATCCTGGTTGCTCTTTTCTGCACTTTTTCTAGAGTCTCAACCTCTTTTTTATAATGTGGTGAATAAAACTGGATGCACTACTCTAGGTGTGGTCTTACTAAGGCTTTATAGAGTGGCTCCTATTTAGCTGGTTGTCCACTAAGACTCCAAGATCCCTCTCCCAGTTCCTGCTATTGAGCCTGGTTTCACCCAGTCTATATGTGTACTTTTGGTTTTTCTTGCCTAAGTGTAGGACTTTACTTTTCTCTACACTGAATTTCATTTTATTAGATATGGCCCAGTGTTCTAGTCTGTCAAGATCCATCTGGATCTTGAGCCTATCTTCTTGGGAGTTAGCTATTCCTGCCAGCTTAGTATCATCTGCAAATTTGGTCAGTTCCCCTTCTATTCCCTCATCTAAGTCATTAATGAAGATATTGAGGAGTCCTGGGCCTAAGACGGAACCTTGTGGCACCCCATTGCTTACTTCCCTCCATGGAGACTTAGCCCCATTAAGGGCTACTCGTTGAGTACGGTTTGCCAGCCAGTTGCAAGTCCATCTGGTGGTGGTGCTATCTATTCCACTTTTTTCTAGCTTACTAAGAAGTAGGTTGTGGTCTACTTTGTCGAATGCCTTGCTGAAATCTAAAGATATTATGTCCACAGTATTTTTCTAGTCTACTAACTTAGTCACTGTGTTGAAGAATGAAATAAGATTGGTTTGCTTCTCTCCTTGATTAGTTTCCACCCGTTGCTTCTTGTCCTGCTCTCAGGTGCTTTGGAGAATAGCTTGGCCCCGCTTGTCAGCCTTCCAGCAACCCTCCACTCTGACCAATAACTCAGACATCTTCTCAAAAGTTTATTTAGATAGTAAACTGGCACATCTGAGGAATCCCGAATCTGAAAGTTCCGGGTTTCCTTGCACTAAGTAAAAACTACAAATCCTTTCCCTGCACCCATCATTGCATCACATGCCCCAATCACCATCTGCCTCAACTTGAGACATCCCCTCACTTCTTCACAACACAACCTGACCTTGAATCAGAAAAAGAATTTATGTCTAACCACATACGCTCCAAGAAATTCCCCCCTCCCATTTTTTTCCCAGGCTCAAAATGTGGCAGGATGGGAGCATCTGGTCCCAAAGCTGGTACCCCTCTTCTTAGGTACAGCCCCTCCGATACTGGAAGGCTCCCCTCATGTCACCCCTGGTCCTTCTTTTCATTAACCCCTTCCTTGCAGAGGAATTTCAAGTGGGGGGAGGACGGGAATCTTTTGGCTTTCCACATTGTGCCCATGGACTCCCCCATGGCTTATTCCCACGTCTTCTAGTCACCCGAACACCGTAGGAAGCACCAGGGTGTTTTGTGTCTTGAGGACGGAGGGTGGATACGCAGAGACGTTTCCTGGGCCGCCTTCGGTCTGTGCAGTTGTGCTGATGACACGGCCTGTTCCCCTCCCTGGTTGTTCCCCTTGTGCATCCCACACCCTCTCTCTCCATTCTGGGGGTGAGTGGGTGATGGGGCTTCCCCTAACAAGCGTCCCCTTCTCTCTCTCCCAGCTCGGCCACACTGCCCATCACCCTGCGGTGTCTCCTGGAGAACAACCGGATCGACAAGCGGATCGTCCGGTTCATCCTCCCAGTCGGAGCGACCATCAACATGGACGGGACGGCACTCTATGAGGCGGTGGCTGCCATCTTCATCGCCCAGGTGAACGAGTATGACCTCGACCTGGGGCAGCTCATCACCATCAGGTAAGGACCGTCTTCTCCTGTGCCCAGCAGGCAGCTCAGCCCTTCGAGTGCTCAGACGCTGAATTTCAAAGCTGACCGGCGTCCCCCCTTGAAAACTCCTCCTCCTAAAGAAAAAGAAAAAAAACATATACAGGAGTTAATACATTGTCCTTAACCCCCTCTCCCCGCCCCACGAGGACCCTTCGGTTTGTGGGGAAAATCCTCATGGAATTGGTTAACCAATTGATCAGCATGAACATCCCAACTCTTTACCCAACTAGCATCTGAGAGGGGATATCCTGTCCATAAGACCAAATATAGCAATCGGCCATGATGTAATTTAGAATCGAGAATTTTTTGAATCTCATCATGTGTTTCCCCCTATACCATTAATGGTTTAGTGGGAGCGATTGGCAGTGGTCTTATCATTGATGCAGTAGCTGGTTTTAGTAAACTACAATGGAACACAGGTTGAATTTTCCCCAATAGTCGAGGAAGACTTAATTGGACAGTGGCCGGATTGATTATTTTTGAAATTGGAAACGGACCCAAGAATGTTGGACCCAGCTTCTTATTGGGCAGTTTCAACCTAAGATACTTGGTCGACAAATATACTTTGTCCCCTACTTTAAAAGGCGGTTGAAGGGATCTACGTTTATCCGCCTGTTTTTTATAATTTTTTGCAGCTTCGTTCAAAGCTTTTTTTGTATCTTCCCACCCTTTCTTTAATGAGTTCATCCATTCTGTTAGGAACATGGATGTGGGAGGTTGTCTAGGTAACTCTGGCATCGGGACAAAATCCATTCCAGTGTTGATTTGGAATGGAGTCAATCCCATGCTGCTATGTACTGCATTATTGTAAGCAACCTCCGCAAAAGGTAATAACTCAGCCCAATTTTCTTGTTGATAATTTACATAGCATCTAATGTATTGTTCAATCATGGCGTTAGCCCTCTCCACTGCTCCGTTACAAGCAGGATGGAAAGCTGAGGATAACCCTTGGGAGGAACCAATGGATTTCAGAAATTCCCTCCAAAATTTTGCGGTAAATTGTACCCCTCTGTCTGATATTACTCTATGAGGAATTCCCTGTAGTCTATAGATATGTTTCACGAACAGCCTTGCCAGTTTTATTGCAGATGGAAGTCCTTTGCAGGCTATAAAATGGGCCTGTTTAGAGAATAAGTCAATTATAGTCCAAATGATCGTATTCCCTTCATTCTTAGGTAGTTCAACAATAAAGTCCATTGTGATTTTTTCCCAAGGTTGGGTTGGTTCAGAGACTTGTTGCAGGAGGCCAGGGGGTTTTCCAGTTCTGTGTTTCATTGTGGCACAAATTGAACAAATTTTTACATAGTCCTTGACATCAGATTTCATTTTTGGCCACCAGAACTGTCTTCTCAGTAAATGTAGGGTTTTTAGGAATCCGAAGTGGCCTCCCAACCATGAGTGGTGGCTATGCTTTAGTACCAGTAGTCTTAGAGTTGTGGGTACATAAAGCTTAGTCCCTTTCCAAGCTAGTCCATCATTCATTGTCAACTCGGTTTGATGGTCCAGGAACCAAGGATCGGTCAATAGGGGCGTTTTCAATTCCGCAGTCAGCTTATCTTCCAGGCGTTTGGGGTTGCAGTTAGCTTGGGTTCGAGTGGTCACTTGGCCTGCCGATTGAGCATCTGAAATTAAGGCTTGTACTATTTCCTCTCGGTGGCTGTCAAACTGAGGTTTTCTGGACAGAGCGTCCGCCACTACGTTTTTCCCTCCGGGGATATATTTAATGTTGAAATTGAATCACTTGAAATATTGGGCCCAGCGAACTTGTTTGGGCGATAATCTCCTAGGGGTCTTTAGAGCCTCAAGGTTCTCATGATCAGTCCATAACTCAAAGGCCTCTGGCACCCCTTCTAGAAAATGCCTCCAAGTCAACAAAGCTCATCGTAGGTGAATGCTTCTTTCTCCCAGACTGCCCACCTTCACTCTGTGTCTGTCAGCTTTTTGGACACATAAGCGCATGGCATCAGTCGGCCTTGAGAGTCTTTTTGCAGTAAAATGGCTGCCACCGCTACATCACTTGCATCCGTTTGGAAAATAAAAGGCTTGATCGTGTCTGGATGTTGGAGGATGGGCTCAGCTGCGAAGAGGCATTTTAAGGTCTCGAAAGCTTTCTGACAGTCCATAGTCCAAGCCAGGGGTTGACTTGGCTTTGGTTTGGTGGGTGACAGGCCCATTTTTAATAGCTCTGTCAACAGGAGGGCAACTTCAGCAAAGGACGGAATGAATTGTCTATAGACGTTGGCAAACCCCAAGAAACTTTAAAATTGTTTTCGGGTTCTGGGGGGTTGCCAGTCCAGCACTGCTTTCACCTTTCTGGGGTCCATTTCAATCCCCAGGTTGGATATTCGCTAGCCTAAATAGTCCAGCGACTCTTTGTGGAATTTGCATTTTGAGAGTTTCATATATAATTTGGCAGCTAGAAGTTTTTCTAGAACCTTTCGGACCAATTGAACATCTTCTTCCATGGTTTCACTGAAGATAAGGATGTCACCAGGTACACGAGGACCCCTGGTAAAGGTGCAGGTGTAGCACCTCATTGATGAGCTGCATGAACACTGCAGGAGCCCCCTGAAGTCCGAAAGGCATGACTTTGAATTGGAAGCTACCCAGAGGGCAGTTATAAGCAGTTTTCCACTCATCTCTCTCTTTGATGCGGACCCGGTAGTAAGTTTCCCTGAGATCTAGCTTGGTGAATACTTTGCCCTTCGACAGGTGGTTCAATAAGTCCTTCATAAGAGGGAGAGGATACATGTTTTTGACGCATACGGCGTTCATGCCTCTAAAGTCAACACACAATCTCAACCCGCCATCTTTCTCCTTGAACAACACGGGGGCAGCTAATCTTAATTTGGCAGGCTCAATAAAACCTCATTCCAAATTGCTGTCGATGTATTTCCTTAATTCAGTTATTTCAGCAGGCACCATGGAATACATCTGTGGTTTTGGTAATTTCGGCCCCGGCTCTAATTCTATGGCGCAATTAGTGGCTCAATGGGGAGGTAAGATATTACACTCTTCTTCACTGAATGCTTCAGCCAAGTCTTTGTATTGGTCAGGTACCTGGGGATTATCTGGGAGAAGGTGGGATGCCATGGATGCTGGCTCAGGCTCTGGGTTCAAGCTGACTAGTGGCTTTGTAGTGGGTGGAAGGGGGGGCAATGGGCCCAGTCCAGTGAGGAATTTTCTGAATCTATCCTCCCATTTGATCATTGGGGCCCATTTGTCTAACCAAGCAAGTCCCAGTATGATTGATTCTGACATCTTGGGGCCCACTATGAAGCGTATGAGTTCACGGTGGGGCCCTAATTCCATCTTGATCAATTCTGTCATTTGAGTGGCTGCCCCCCCCCCCCAAATTAAGGTTCCATCCACTTACTCAAATCTGATTGGGCATTTTAGCGGGTTAGTCTTTATGCCCAATTGCTCAACGATAAGGAGTCCAATAAGACATCTAGAACACCCAGTATCAATGACGGCTTCTAACTCCCTGGCCTCCCCCATGTTTGGTACCACTAATTTGACCTTAACTATAAAAGGTATGATGGGATCACTCACCATTGGGTCATCTTCTCAGGTCGGGTTCTCGGGGACGTGGTGTTGGTCTGGTGGTCCGTTGCTCCCATCTGCACAGAGGGGGCTTTCCCAGCTGTGTTTGGTGAACCCGCCCCTGCCCGGAGGTCTTGCTTGATTCTTCCCACCCTTAACAGCTGTATTAGGCTTCGACTGTGGAGCTTGTGGTACAGGAGCAAGGGCCAGACAGTCTGCTGCCCTATGACTGGCTTGGCCATATCGGTAACATTTAAGCACCCTGGTGAGTCAGATACAAGCAGTTTTGGCTGGTCCAGTCGGCAGTCCCCTCGCCACAATTCTCTTAGTTGGGGCTGCCAGAAGGGGTTTCCTGTGTGGGTTGATGCTGCGATCTAAGCTGAACAATGTGACATACCACGATTGTAAGGTCTCTGGGATTCCCCTAATTTCACAGGCCTTCTTTACTACTGGATCAATGGCTTTTTTAAAAATAGTGTAAATTCTTTCAGGCCAATCCATGAGGTGGCTTGCAACCCTTCTAAAGTCCCAAATGGATTCTGACAAGGGTCGCTTACCCTGCTTCATTTCCATTAACCTCTCTTCATTCTTTGCTACCCTGTCTGGATTTTCAAATCTGAGTCTTAATAATTGAATAAATCTGTTCACATTGTGTAATTCAGGGGCTTGTTCATTGTGTAGTTGGGCCACCCAGTCTGAAACATCCCCTTCATTCATCCCATTTGTTATGGCCATAACATGCTCTGTGGCGAATTGATCTCCAAATTGTTCTATATGGGATTGGATTTGAGTGAGGAAATAATTGAAATGGTCATGGTGGCTATCGAATATGGCCCCAAAGGGTATTTGTTCTGGCCTGGGTCGTGGTTGCGGAGGTGGCACATGCCAGGCCCCTGCAGGTTGTACCGGAATGGAAGGAACAGGCCGGGTGGTGTACATAGGCTGGGTAGGTCCCCTGAATCCTGGCTGGGTGGTGCCTCTCTGGAATAGGGGTCCCTGTGGCCTCGCTGTCAGTTGGGGCTGCAATTGTGGTTGCCAGAAGGAAGATGGGGGTGGCTGGTTCCCTGGTCGGGTGGAGGGGAAGTGGCTGCTGTCTGCTGTCTGGGCAACCCCCCTTCAGACCAGGGTTGTGTTGGTGCTGGCTGCCATTGGCACTGAATCCACCCCTGGCCTGGATAAAATCCCCACCCTGGAGGGATACTCTCTGCAGGGGGCAAAATTTCTGGAAAATGAGGGGATTGCCTGAGGGGCTGCAACATATCTCTGTCAGTTGATGCTTCTTTCTGGCCTCCTCCAACTGGCATCTGTATAGTCTCCTCGTCCCTCACGATACTTGGGTAAGTGAACATGGGTGGTCTCAAGCTTCCACCCGTCCAAACAGACTGTGAGACCAAGCCTGTCACCTTTGAATTCTGGAACTGTTGATGTAAATCTGCCCTTGATGGACTCCCAGGATAAATCTTGGGGTTGTCTTCTTGGGAGAATTCCAACCCCAATTGTCTCTCTTCCCTCCAATTTGGCAGAATAGCCATATGCCTGGGGCTAGAGAAAGATTTCTCTTCAGACACCTGGGTTACATTTGGGTTATAACAACTTCTTGAGTTGAAACGCTTCGGTATAGCTCCCAAAACTCTCCTACTGCCATCCTGAAAGCATCCATCATCCACTCCAAACAAGGGCTGGCAGGTTCAATTAATGCTCTGGCGGGAGGGCCCCCACATGCTCCCCCCTGCACACCTCCAACTTCGACTGATTGTTGATCTTTTTCCATCTCTGGGAAAAGAACTCCGGGGCATCAGCCAAGCCCCCTTCAAAAAATAAAAGATGACTTTGGGAA
>NW_020717420.1:63684-76567 GCF_900518725.1 Notechis scutatus | reverse complement strand
ACTAGGAAACAGTCAATATAAATCTTAAGGATACAAGCAACAAAGTTCCAGTCATGCAGACACAAGTGGGAGGGGATAGGGGATAGGAAATATGAGAAGATTAATAGTAGCAGTATGCAAACTTAGTAAATAGTTGGACAGTATTAAATAAATTATTTGTTTAGCAAAGAGATGGCATTCAGGAAAAAACTGTTTTTGTGTCTAGTTGTTCTGTGTGCAGTGCTCTATAGCATTGTTTTGAGGGTAGGCATTGAAACAGTTTATGTCCAAGGTGTGAGAGGTCTGTAGATATTTTCACAGCCCTCTTTTTGACTCGTTCAGTATACAGGTCCTCGATTGAAGGCAGGTGGGTAGTAATAAAGAAGAGGAAAACCTTCTATGCATCAATTCCACCCATGCTTTCCTCAATTTTGTAAACAACAAACAACAAACAACAAACTCAAGGTCCATCCCACCCCTGAAAGGACCTAATGGTAAAGACTGCAACGACGACACATTAAAGCCAACCTCTTTAACACATTCTTTGGCTCAGTATTTGTAAACAGCAGTGGATCATGCTCAGTGTTTCCTAGTCGAACCACAGACAACTACAATGATCTAATACATATCCATTTTACAGTAGACAATGTTGAAAAAGCACTACGCAATCTAAAACCATCTCTATCTATTGGACCAGACGGAATATGTGCCTACTTCTTAAAAAAGCTATCCACTGCCATAGCCGAAGCATAATCTTCAAAAAATCTTTCAGGACCAGCTCCTTGCCAAAACTATGGTCACAAGGCACAGTCATCCCCATCTTCAAAAAGGGAGACCTCAGCCTAGTTGAAAATTACAGACCAAACTCTTTATGCTGCATCACCTGTAAAGTCATGGAATCAATTATTAACCAATCCATTATCCTCCACTTAGAGACAAACAACCTACTCTCTAATAAACAATTTGGTTTCAGGAAAAAGCTATTCTGCAATCTGCAACTCTTACACTGCAAAAACATATGAACTACACAACTCTATCAGGGCAAAGCAATAGATGCAATGTACATAGACTTCTGTAAAGCCTTTGATTCAGTGGTATACAACAAACTACTACTAAAATTAAAATCTTATGGTATCTCTAGACACCTGCAAAGCTAGAAAGAAGTATTCCTGTCAAACAGACAACAAATGGTCAATATTGGGAGCATCCTATCAAACTCTGTACCTGTCAACAGTGGTGTCCCCCAAGACAGTGTTCTAGGACCAACTTTTTTCATACTCTACATAAATGACCTCTGTGATCATATCAAGAGCAACTGTGTTCTCTTCACTGATGAAGTAAAGCTATTCAACACCACAGACAATACTGCTACCCTTCAAAAAGACTTTGACTGTGTATCAGAATGTTCAAACAAATTGCAACTTCAAATCTTAACAAATAAATGCTCTGTCTGACATATTGGCAAAAAAAAAAAATCAGAAAATAAAATACAGGCTGAATAGTCAAGACCTTGTTGATGATCCAAACTCTGTCAAGGATTTTGGAGTAGTCATCTGTAATGATCTAAGTGCTAGAGCCCACTGTAACTACATAGCCAAAAAGGCATTAAGAGTTGCTAACTTAATCTTACGTAGCTTTTTCTCTGGTAATATTACACTACTAACTAGAGCGTACAAAACATTTGCTTGACCAATACTCGAATACAGCTCATCAGTCTGGAACCCACATTACGTATCTGATATTAACACAGTTGAGAAAGTCCAGAAATATTTCACAAGAAGAGTTCTCTACTCCTCTACTCATTGCAGAATGCCACAAGTCTTGAAATTCTATACATAGAAAACCTAGAACTATGCCACCTTCGGTCTGATCTAAGTATAGTATTAAAATCATACATTGCAATATCCTACCTGTCAATGAATACTTCAGCTTCAACCATAACAATACAAGAGCAAACATTAGATACAAACTCAAGGTTAATTGCGCAAAACTTGATTGCAGGAAATATGACTTCAGCAACAGAATGGTCAATGTCTGGAATACTCTACCTGACTCTGTGGTTTCTTCCCCAAACCCCAAAAACTTTAACCTTAGAATTTGTACTATTGATCTCAGCCCTTTCCTAAGAGGTCTGTAAGGGATGTGCATAAGCGTACCAACGTGCCTACCGTCCCTGTCCTATTGTTTCTTTTATTTTTCTTATATGTATCCATGTATTCATAACTTTGTTTTTACTTATACCTATTATCTTGTAAGCAATTGACAAACCAAATAAAATAAAATAAATAATTGTTTTTTCTGCAGTCCTAATTATCCTCTGAAGTCTGTGTCTGTCTTGTTGGGTTGCAGAACCAAACCAGACAGTTATAGAGGTACAGATGACAGACTCAATAATTTGTCTGTAGAACTATATCAGCAGCTCCTTGGGAAGTTTATGCTTTCTGAATTGGCACAGAAAGAACATTCTTTGTTGTGCTTTTTTTGATGACGTTTTTGAAGTTAGGTGTCTTGAGATATGTTATAAACTAGAAATTGGACAAACCTAGAAATTGATACTGTGTTGTCTAGTATTGTAAGAGATGGTAATATGAGAGGGTATCTTCTAAAGTCTACCACCATTTCTATGGTTTCAAGTATGTTCAGTTCCAGATTGTTCTGGTTGCACCACAAGGCTAGTTGTTCAACCACTCATCTCTATGCAGATAGATCATTGTATCAACTCTTACCTGCACCTAAACCATTATTTTTATAACAGTTTCTGGATGATCAGAATTTCAGAATACCTGAATGACAAAACAAAAATGCAGACTAGTTTTTCTATTTCTATTTTATGCAACACAACATAAATGAGTTGGACGGGACATAGGAGGTCTTATAGTATACCAGCCTGTTCAAAAAGAAGACCCTACAACAATTTAGACAAATGACTCTCCCATCACTTCATAAAAATCTCCAGTTATGTAGCATCCAGGATTTCTGAAGGCAAGTTTTTGAATTAATTCATTGTTCTATCAAGAAATTCTTCCGCATTTCTATGTTTTTCTCATACATAAGTGGATTCTACATGCAGAAAATATTAAGACTTTCCAGAATGGGTTCAAAACATAATTCTACATCAAACTGCTCAATGAAATTAAAATAGGTATCAAATGCAAAGGGAATACCTGCCAAGCCTGCAGATTTGGAAGATCAGTTTTTTTATCCATCCTAGTTTTCATCCTATTGAACCCCGACATGTGTAAAGCCTGCAAAGCATGAGCCACAGCATGAACAGCATTGTAGACACTGTAGCTTTGGCCAGTCATTTCCATTTCAAATATAGGTGCAAGAAGATCCTCCAACTTCATCTCCCCGGTGCACTGCCTACTCTGCATTTTTTTTAATTCAGCTTTTGGAAATGAACAATCAAATGACTGTTCCCAAACATTCTGCCGAAAGCCATCTCTGAAGTCTGAAAGAGGATTTATGGTCTGAAGAAATTCCCTGAAACCTGCAACTGCTGTTGAATGAACAGTGAAGGAAATAGCCCCATGGAACATCTTCAGATCCGAACTGATTTGAACGCCTGATAGTACAAAATCAATCTGCGCAGTCATGACCCACACCTTTCTTAATAATGCAGTTTCCTTGCTTTCAGGGTCTACCAGAAATGTAACAAATCTTAGCCATAGAATTGTCCAGATTCCTCCATAAACAAGAAACACGATGGCTTTGCTATTCATCAAATTAATGGAAATAATGGAGATTATTTGATAATATTTTGCAAATCTTTCCAAGTGGATTTGTTGAGGAAGCCTTTCTATAAACTCCAAACAGATTCCATTCTGTAAAAGTAAGGGCTGCATTTTCTGTAAGAAATTTTCTCCATTATTATTATCAACAGAAAATATCCCAATCCATGTCCACCTGAAATGATGAAGCAGTTGGATAATCCCAATGTACTGATGGCCCTCTTTGGGGACCAGGAAATAAAGTGACGAGAGCTTTCTGGTCTGAAATTCCTCTTGGGCTAATGAGCCATATGTCAGCTAAAAGATTATACAATAGTATTCTATTGAGTCTTTAGATTAAATTTAATTTTCCCATCTTGTTTTCATATAAAATACATCCAAGGAACATTTTTCCTCTAGAATTCTTTTAAGAATATAGTAATACATTTCTTGGACTGGAAGACCTCCGAGGTCCCTTTCCACTCTTTTATTCTGAGAATGTTCCCATTGCATGAACATATTTTAAACACATGTACTAGATTAATTGTTTCAATAGAAGCCATTCAAATCTTCCCTCTGGTATGGTTATTCACTTCCTGTAACTGGCATTGTCATTTCAGAAAGTAAGGCCAAGTAGTGGATCTTAAGCTATGCAGAACACTTTGACAGAAACTAAGCATAATTTTTGATGCCCATTAATTATTCCATAACAACCATAAGATTAAGAATTTTCTGCTCAACCCCTTCAGAACTTACTTGTGGAATCTTGAAGAATCCTATAATTTCAGCTATAAGAGATGATGTGACAAAATCCAGTCCCCCAATGATAGCCACGAGAGTCTTCTGGTGATCACATTTGTAGTTAGGTACAAATTCTTGGGATTTAAAAAGTAGGTCCAGAGTAGTGCGATAGGTCATCCTTGAATCATAGTAGCTGTCATAGATGTGGAATCCCAGAGTGATGTTAGGTAAGATCTGGGAGTCCTCATTGATCTTCTTCACAGCAAAGGCCAAGGCAAGGATGTGCTGGTAAAATTTGATTATTACACTGAAAATGATTTAAATACACCAGTTGAAAAAGGAAAAATTCTCATGCATTGGCATCATTTCTATATGAAATAACAAACATTTCTTCCTCTAATGAAGGTAGGAAAGGAATAAGTTTTCTAAAATATGGAATAATTTTTAAACTGTTCATTGTGCTTTTCTACATTATTTACATGATTTGTAACAAATATCTGCTTCAAGAAGTAAAAATAACATTGTTTGCATGAAACTCCATTTAGTTTGTAACTTTCCCCCCAAAATATAGATTATGAACAATTCCAGGATGTAATAGCCATTTATTGTATATGTGTTTTCTTCAGAGTGATAATACAATTTTTTTTTTAAAAAATTACCTTAATCTTTCTCAATGTTCTTCACAAGATATTTTGCACCAAAGTTTTATACATTGTATGACAAACTCCTTACCATAAATTAAAGGGAAAAGGTAAGTAAAAGCATTTGAAAGATAAACTTAGATTAGATATAAAACCTACATTTATAATGAGAACCTTTTACTCTCATAAGCAATTTTTGAGAAACTTATTAAGATTAGAAAAAGAAAAAAGAATCCTTACTTTGATACATCATAAGATGTTATATATGGATGTTCCTTAAAAATAATTTCATAAAGGTTATAATATGTGTGGGACACTATTCCACCAATGATGAGGCCCCCAGGCTGGTACCACTCATGTGGAACAAGAAAAGCATCACTTGCTGGGCAGCTCAGAGTCACTATTTTTTTCATCAAGAACATCAGGAGGAACAACATTTTCACTCTTGAAAATGTCTCCTCCTTTCATGCTATCCTCCAGTAAAGGTTGTATTATTCCAATAGTGACTAATTAAAGGTTTATACCTGAGAATGCAACTAATCAGAAAATCCACCATTGGGTGTTTGAAGATCCATGAGAGTGCAAATTCATGTCTTGAATAAAATGAATATATATTTTTGAAGAGGAAAATAGAGGCAGGAAATTCATTGCAATGACTCTGACGCACGGCTATTATTATCCTTCTGTCAATCCCTTGGGTTCAAGATACATTGATTGTTGTTGACTTGAAAGAGGCACAAGCCAGCATTTCTACAACAGGAAGAAAATTATTCCATCCTTCCTTAGGGGAAAAAGGTGAATATTGGTGATAAGAGATTCAATTCTTCAAGGAACAGAGACTATAGTCTTCAGACAAGGAAGTCAATCTAGCAAGTTATATAGTCTCCCTGAAGCAAAAATCAATGTTGTAAGATTTTTGTAAGATGAGTATCTTACAAAAATGATCAAACACATAGATTACTATCCCTTTCTTCTCCTATATGTGGGGACCAATGACACAACCATGAATCTGAAGATTATAACAAGAGATTACGAACAGCTAGGGAAGAAATTAAAGAATTAGGAGTACAAGTGGTATTTTCAGTTATACTTCCAATGAGAGAGCAAAGGATTTTAAAAATGAACCATTGGCTTAAAACTGATGTCGTCAACAGAACTTTGGCTTCATAGACCATGGTCTGTATTGCCGAGATGAAGGGCTACTGAAAAGGGATGGACTGCATCTCACAATAACTGGAAACAATTCATTAGAAAATGTCTGGCTCATCTTATCCAAAGGGCTTTAAACTAAATTTGAAGTGGGAGTGGGACAGTCTTAATGGCCTATAGAACCTACTTCCAAGCAAAAACTACCCTGGTTGGGAGACAATTTCTACAGCAAGTGGGAGCTTGAACAGATTCTTAACCACCTTAGCTGACAACTTTGTCATTCAAAAGATAGGTTAGAGAATTAGAGGAAAAAACTTACTGGATCTAATTCTTACTAATAGAGAAAGAAATGATTGATGGAGTTGAAGTTGCTGGAACCTTGGGCAAGAGTGACACCATTATACTAGACTTCAATATAATGCAAATACAAGCAATAGAATACAATCAAAACAGTGTCTTAATCTTTAAAAGAGCTGATTTGAAAAAACTCAAGAGAGGCTAAGCAAAATTTTCATGGATAAATAGCCTAAAGGAGAAAACAACTCAAGAAGCATGGGAATTACTGAAAAAAATATGATCATAAAAGCCTAGTCCAACACAATAAAACTAAAAAAAGAAAACAAGAAATCCAAGAAGAAACCAGCATGGTTGCATAAAGATCTATCTGCTAAACTGAAAGATAAAAAGGATACGTACAAAAAAATGGAAAGAGGGACACATAACTAAGGCAGAATATCAGCAGATAGCCCAAATCTGCAGAGATGAAGTCGGGAAAGCAAAAGCTCAGGATGAACAAAGTTTGCAACAAAAGTCAAAGATAATAAATCAGTCCACTAAAAAGAGAAGATGGCAAGGAAGTTGCAGGCAATAGAGACAAAGCAGAGCTGCTAAACTCATACTATGCATCAGACTTCACACAAAAAGAAACTATAGCCCAACCTACTAAAAACACAACTGTAAAAGACAGACTAGAAATAAAAATTAAAATAAGCAAGAAAATAGTAAGCGAACACCTATCTGACTTTGATGAATGTAAATTACCTGAACCTGATGGATTATATCTGAGAGTTCTGAGGGAGCTGGCAGATGTTATTCAGAACCATTGTATTCTCTTCTTCCTAGCACTACAATTTTCAGTCCAGTCAAAGTAAAATTTCAGTTGCTTTTATTTGAACAATATGCTTAAGTTGGGAGAAGATGATGAAATAGAGCTCAAGCAAATTATGGAAACCATGGCAGAGGGGCTTTAATGGACAAGAGTTTGAACTGGTTACAATATTTAAGAACAGTTCTGAAAATCATCCATAATACTTGCTGATATCTTTGTAACATCTTTTCTTTGAAATATTTCTCTGTCCCTCAGTTTAATTTTCCCTATTAGAAAAGAGAAAATGTCTGTGCTGCTGTGAAAAAAAATTAAGGAGCTCAGTAGTACTTAAAGGTATGGTTACATAGACATGTTGTTAATTCTGGAACATGAGGACAGTCACGTGTTATCTGCAAGGGAGCAAAATGTCAGAAAGAGCAAGTTTACATCTGCTTCCCTATACTAGGCTAATTTTCTGAGTAGCTTAGTCCCAATGAAACATCCAAATTCAGAGAGGAATTCCAATAGGGGAAGGAAGCCATTTCTGTGATATCTATTCTTCTCACAGAGTTCAATTGTGGACTCAAGAGGTCAACTTTCAGGCAATTTACACTGATAGTGAATTATGAGAATTTTCTCAGAGTTCAGATGGAAGAAGGCTGTGCAAACATATTTTGTTACATGCATTAGGGCTGGGTAGTGGGTTGTCAGCTATCAAGGAAAAAGGAGGGAAGGGAAGGGAGGGAAGGAAGGAAGGAAGGACCCTCTAAATTAATGCAGGTTCTCTAGTAAACCTTACATTCCAAGAGCTTCGTTATACATCACTAGGCTTTTGCAAATATCATAATGAATTGTCCCCATTTAAAAGCAGGGTCCTCATCTTGTATGTTTACATTTTTTCAAATTGTATATGTCAAAATCCAAAAAAAATCATTTAAAAATACACTATGAGATTCTTGCTATTGTTCTTTTCACTGATAGCCATGTGAGTACTGTAGATAATTTTAGAGAAAGCAACAATATGATTATTTTTCCTGATGAATGTGAATTATAATTTTTATTTCTCTTACTTCTTTATGGTCCCTTTCTGATGTTCAACTTCTTTCATCAAGGCTGGGAATTGTAAGATCAGGGCAAAATTTCAATTTGCTCTATAAAATTACTTGTGTCTCCATCACTGATAATAACTATGGTTGGGACAGCCTCCAGGGAAAGGGTTAGAATAGAATCTTCCTCTAAGATGGAAGCAAATGGTTTTCATATTGTCTTCAAAGCCACACCACCTTTGCTTCAGACAACTCTAAGAATTATTTTTCCCTTCAGTTGAATTCCTTGTACACTGCCATGTACAGTATTATTGTTTTGGGGAACCAAACTGCCTAATTTTGCCTGCTCTTCTGAGCAAAAACAGGAAGCTGATTTTGAGAGGGAATTTCTGTTCCATCCAGCGGATCAACATTTTGAACAATGTAATCCTGTGAACTCCTGGTAGAAGAATCTGGGAATTGTCCCAGAAGAATTTCACTAAGAGAGGACCCAGCCAAGAAGTGGAAATTCAACTCAATTTTTTTAAAATTTTTGTTGTTGTTAGTTGTGATGTCATGTCCGACCTATTGAAACCCCATGGGCAAGGTTCCATGAGTCCATTTAAGCTCATGCTGACTGCTTCAGTGACTCCATCCAGCCACCTCATTCTCTGTCATCCCCTTCTTCTTTGTCGTTCCCAGCATTAGGCTCTTTTCCATTGAATCCTGCCTTCTCATTAGGTGGCCAAAGTATTTGAGTTTCATCTTCGGGATCTGGCCTTCTAAAGAGCAGTCAGGATTGATTTCTTCTAGGACTGACCGGTTTGATTTTTTTTGCTGTCCAAGGGGCTCACAGGAGTCCTCTCTAGCACCATATTTCAAAGGCCTCAATTCTTTGGTGCTCAGCCTTCCTTATAGTCCAACTTTTACAGCCATATGTTGCAACTGGGAAAACCATAGCCTTGACTATACACACTTGACTATATGCACTATGCAACTCAAAGATAGGTTGAAACAAAAAACCCAGTTGATCCAGTTGTCTGAGTTCTCTCCAAAGGATTTAGACTGGTTATTCATGCCAATTTTAATAAACATAACAGTAAACAAATGTTTGATGGCAGTGAAATGACATCCTTCTGTATACCTGGCTGTGTAGGTACAAACTGGGTGGAATTTGGATCACAATTGAATTGTACATGCTTCATCTTCTAATCCTTTTCATTTGCCACATCAGAATTATTCTTTATTATTCTTTGCAATTCACTACGGATTTCATACTCACAAGACCATCTGCTAAGTATTGGGCTATGTTTCTTTATAAGGAGAAGCTTTCTGATTCTTCACCACCACCCTTTGCAAATGCAGAGGAGATTCTAACTAATTCCCAGGTGCTATGGTTTACAACAAAAATAATAGAAAAGCCAGCAGTGCTGGAAAAGGAGACGAGGTAAAAGAGCAAGAATTTTAAATAGACTAAGGAATAGGGGGAAAAAAACACCCTCTCTTTTCAATATTTTTGACTAATTTATGCTCACTTGCTAACAAAATGAATGAAATGCATCTTTTAAATAGATACAATTCTGAATTCTGCAATTCAGCAGTTCTCTGTTTTACTGAAAGGATTATGTTTATATATCAACAACAGCTGGCTCAGGATATAACTATAATATATAAATTCTGTGATGAAAATTTAGAGTCTTTGCATATCAACTGCAAGCCATTTTATTCTCCACATGACTTCTCCTCATTTCCCTTAATAGCTGTGTATGTTCTTCCACAAGTTTGTGTAAACAAGGCATTAAAACTCTAGCTGATCAAATTATGGAGGCTGAAGCCAAACAGTACGGAGGCTGCTACACAACAGTAAAAGATGCTTATAGGTCTTTACCATAAGCAGCTGTGGGACACTGATCGCTGCATGATTCACCTTGTACCTGCCTACACACAGACTTAAAACCATGAAATCAACAATTAAATCAATGAGGACTTGGTCTGATGAGGCAAAGCTGAAGCTCTAAACTTGCCTTGATTGCACTGATTGGAATGTTTTTGAAGATACCTCTGCAGACCTAGATGAGCTCACAGATACTGTAACATCATATGTCAGTTACTGCAAAGACTTATGTGTACCAACAAGGAACCTGAAAATATATAATAACAATAACCTTGCTTCACAGCTAGACTTAAGCAGCTATGTCATTCCAAAGAGGAAGCCTACAGAAAAGGTGACAGAATGCTATACAATCAAGCCACAAAGATATTAACAAGAGAGGTCAGAGCAGCAAAAAGAAGCTACTCTGAAAAGTTAACAACAAATGTTCTCAACAAATGAACCAGCAAACATGTGGAAAACTCTTAAAAACATCACTGGCTTCCCCAGGCAGAAGGAAATCAACAACTAGCAGATGACCTGAATGTATTTTACTGCAAGTTTGAAAGGAAATGACAGCCACCTATCTCTACAACCCCCATCTCTAACACACCAACAACAGCCAAGCCTCCTACAACTGACCCCAACCCAGAAAAAGAAGTGCAAGATCTATTTCACCAATAAAAGCCAGGAAAAGCACCAGGGCCAGACAAGATAACTCCTTCTTGCTTAAAAGTCTGTGCTGACCAATTGGCCCCCATCTTCACCCGAATCTTCAAAAAATCACTAGAGATGTGCTATGTTCCTTCTTGCTTCAAATACTCTACTATCATCCCAGTGCCAAAAAGCCTTCCACCAAGGAACTGAATGACTACAGACCAATTGCTCTAACATCTGTAGCTATGAAAATCTTTGAAAGGCTAGTGTTGCCTCACCTGAAAACCATCAGCTGTTAGATCACCTGCAGTTTGCATACTGAGCAAATAGATCGACAGATGATGCTGTTAATATAGCTCTGCACGATATCCTACAACACCTTGAATCTCCAAATACCTACACAAGGGTCCTCTTTGTAGACTTCAATTCAGCATTCAATACCATCATTCCACACATTCTTCTAACTAAATTAAAACAGATAGCGATACCTGAATACACTTGCAAGTGGATCACAAGCTTCCTAACAGACAGGAAGCAGCAGGTGAAGCTAGGAAGAATCAAATCTGATACCTGTACAGTTAGTACAGCCCCACCCAACCCCCAAGGCTGTGTGCTTTCTACACTTCTCTTTTCCCTATATACCAATGATTGCATCTCAAATAATCCATCTGTTAAAATACTGAAGTTTGCAGATGACACAACAGTGATTGGTCTCATTTGAGACAATGATGAATCCTCATACAGATAGGAGGTTGTACAATTTGCCTGGTAGTGTAACCAGAACAATCTGGTACTGAACACACTCAAAATCGTACAAATGGTGGTAGACTTTAGAAGAAACCCTCCCATACTACTATCCCTTGACAAAACTTGACAACACAGTACCAACAGTAGAGACCTTCAAATTTCTAGGTTCTATTATATCACATGATTTAAAATGGACACCTAACATCAAAAACATCATCAGAAAAGCACAACAAAGAATATTCTTTCTGTGCCAATTCAGAAAGCTCAAACTGCCCAAGGAGTTGCTCATACAGTTCTACAGAGGAATTATTGAGTCTATGATCTGCACCTCTATAACTGTCTGGTTTGATTCTGCACAAGATGGACACAGACTTCAGAGGATAATTAGGACTGCAGAAAAAAACAATTACTACCAACCTGCCTTCAGTCAAGGACATGTATACCACACGAGTCAAAAAGAGGGCTTTGAAAATATTTACGGACCCCTCACATTCTGGACATACACTGTTTCAATTCCTTCCCTCAAAACAACACTATAGAGCACTGCACACCAGAACAACTAGACACAAGAACAGTTTTTTCCTGAAAGCCATCACTTTGCTAAACAAATAATTCCCTCAACCCTGTCCAACTATTTACAAAGTCTGCACTACTATTACTATTAATCTTCTCATCACTCCTTATCACCCATCCCCTCCCACTTGTAACTATATGACCGTAACTTTGTCATTTGCATCCTTACTATCTATATTGACTGTTTCCTAGCATGATTTGATTGCTAATTGTACCCTATGACTATTATTAAGTGTTGTATCTTATCTTTCAAAAATCCTGGAGCACCAGGGAACTACCAGAGGACTGGAAAGAGCTGATGTGGTTCCCATCTTCAAAAAAGGAAAACAAAAAAACAAAAAAAACCAGGAGGGTGGAGCTGGTATCACGACGATGTGGCATGCGATCTTAAAGGTCTGAGATTGCTGCCTATATCTTTGATCCTGGATGGTCCAAACAGATCTAAACCATCCCGAAGAGATGGTGAATGTAAAGAGCGCATCCTGTCAATCCCAGGGATACCGCAAAGTCCCTGGTAGATCCAGGAGAAGCTCTTTTTGCCAGTGGCAAAGAGGCAACCATTAAAGCTGCTGAAGTTGGGACAGCTCCGAAATGAAAGAGAACGGAAAAAGAAAGTGTGCCGGTTTGGTGAGAATTTTTTCTTTACTTTAAGATTTAAAAGGACAACCTAAGGACAAGAAAGAATCTGTAAAATCTCAGACAGA
>NW_020717420.1:48912-63584 GCF_900518725.1 Notechis scutatus | reverse complement strand
TTATTATTATTATTATTATTATTATTATTATTATTATTATTTCCTGGACACTTCATATATGATTTTTTACTTTGAACTGGACTGGTCTTTTTTTTCTACCTTATTTTTTCTCTTTTGTCTCTTCTCCTTTTTGTTTTTATAATATTTTAGGCTAGAGATTCCCTTTTAGCTTTTTTTTTTCTAAACCCTTTTTCCTTTTTAATTAATTTTTATAATAATTTGTTTGGAAAAGGAGGGGGAAAGTGAAAACAGAGGAAACTTTGCAACACTGCCAACTAGAGGCTTAGAAATATTGTTTCACTTTTTCTCTCTCTCGACCAGACAAAGCTAAGAAAGAATTCAGACTTCTTTTCAAGGATTTTGAGCCTGTCTGATAAGATAGAGGGAAGGGCATGGGAGAGTATTATTACAGATGCTCTTCTGGATTTCTATCAGTAGCTGAAGTCTGGTGTTGAAGTATACAGAAAAAAGATGATAAGACTCTAGAGAAGAGAGCTATAAAACTTAACAAAAGCCTTGGATAACTAAATAGGTGCAGTGTGTTCTTTTTCTCTTTTTTAATCTGTGTTATTCCTCACACACCCTCCTTATCAGCTTATTATTTGTAATAGTCATTTGGATCTTTGGTCTTTTGGAACTTGCTTTTGTCTTTCTTTTAGCTTTTGGAGCCTAATTTTTACTTTTGCATTTTATTTTAAAGGAAAAGTCTTCGTATTAATGTTTTCCTTCTTCTTCTTTTTTAAGGGAGTAGTCTTTTCTTTTTTCTCTTTCCCTCTCCTGCATTTTTTATTTACTTTCCATATTGGGTGTTTTTTTGTGGCTTTCTTTCTTTTTTTTTTTTTGTATACCTTTTCATACCTGAGACTTTTTAATTGGATTAAGTGTTGAAGAACCTGAAGAACTTCTTTTTTCTTCTTCTTTAGATTTTTACTTTTTATTTTTCTGCCTTCTACAAGATTTAACATTTATCTCCTTTTTCTGTTTATGGTTTTTTCTTCCTTTTTTGAGTTTTTACTGTTATTTAACTAATCGATTGGATTAAGGTATACAAGAACCTGAAGATTTCTTTTTCTTATCTTGCTTCTTTTTTTCCACTATTTTTACATGGAATTACAATTGGTAATTTCATGAGTGGATAAAGGTCTAGAAGAACCTGAAGATTTTGAATCGTCTGAAATGAGCAGGAAAGTAACAGTGGCTGGTTCTTCAATTCCTACTTCTTCCTCTTCATCATCTGGAGCTCAATACAGACAATATTACAACAAGAAAAAGAACAGGAAAAGGTAACACTGCAGATGATAATGCAAGGAATTCAAAGCATACAAGCAAGAACAGAGAATATCGAAAAGAGAATAGAAAAAACAGATGAAAAGGTGGAGTATATTCAACAAATGATGATAAAGTATGATGAGAGATTCCAAAAAATTGATGAAGAAGATAAACAAAGAGATAAGAAGATTGGAGATATTGATGGCAGATTAACAGTGGTTGAACAAGATAAAAGTGGGATGCTGAGATGGGAGATGGATAGATCAGAATTTTATCTCAGATTCCAAAACATAGAGGAAGAAAAGGAACAAAACTTAGCTGAGCTAATGATAGAAATTTTGGCTGAAGCTCTGGAAACAACCAAAGAGAAGATGATGGATGGAATAGATGAGGTTTTTCGAGTCTTCACAAGATATGCAATGAGAAAAAGCTTCAGTGAGAAAGAGAAGTTCACATCAGATTCACAAAGAAAGCCATTAAAATGCAAATATTGCAGGTGGCAAGAGAGAAAACATTGAAATATAAAGATAAGGAGATTGTGGTCCTGAAACAAGTACCCAGAAGAGTGAGAGAGATGAGAAGAGAATACCGATTCCTGATTAAAATTCTACTTTAAAAAGAGGTGAATTATACATGGCTGATTCCAGAAAGTTTAGTGTTCACATGGCAAGAACAGAGACCCAGAATTGACTCAGTTGAGAAAGCTGAATTATTTTATACTGAATACTTTGGAGGGAAAGAGTAGGAGATAGAAAAAGAAATTTCACTAATTGAATTCCAAGAGGACTGCCAAATTGCGACTGAAAAAGAAGAAAGTGCAGTAGGCGGAAAGGTGTAAGTTAAAAAACAATGTGAACCAAGATGTACAAGAGCTGACAAACCTGATAAAGTGCTGTATTGACGAGGCAGTCGAGGTGTTTGATCATGATCAACTGAATCATGATGAACTTTATTGGAGTCTAGTCTTGCATTTATACACATTTTTAGTAATCCTCCAACATTGGTTAACTTTGGTTTCTGCTTAACTTTGGTTACTGTTCAGCATAGTAACTAAAACAATTAATTATCTCTAGTCAAAGTCCAACATATGTTTACTTCCTTTCTCTAATCCTCCTCTACATTAGTGACTGTTTGCCTGAGTTGTATTTGCTTGTAAACATTCCCTATCTGAGGTTTGCCATCCAATATAAGAACATTCCTGCAATTACAACTCTACAATAAAGTATAAGCATACAAGAGAAAAAACTGATTATAATGAACATAAATGGACTTAACTCAGCTGTTAAAAGAAGGAAAACTTTCCACAAATTAGAGAAATTAAAATTTGATATAATCTGCCTACAAGAAGTACATATTAAAAAGCAACATGAACAACTGTTGATACAGCCAAAGTTAGGGAAAATATTTACTTCTTTGACACAATGCAAGAAAAGAGGAGTGGTTTTATACATTAAAGATATTATCCCAGTGAAATTGATCCATATGGATGATGATGGAAGATTATTAATGGTGGACATAATGGACAATAATATAAAAACACTCCTGATCACAATCTATGCCCCGAATGACAATCAATAAGAATTTTATAAAAAATTACATATGAAAATAATTGAACTGGACTATGCTAATATCGTTATGATGGGAGACTTTAATGGAATTGTAGACAATAAATTGGATTATACAACACAGAAAACAACAAAGAAAAACAGAAAGACCCTCCCTAAATCCTTTTTTAAAATGACAGATGAAATAAATTTAAAAGATAAATGGAGAGAAAGAAATGCTAAGACTAAACAATACATCTTCTATTCAAACAGACATTTATCATGGTCCAGAATAGATATGATAAGGATGTCAACAGAATTGTTAGCCAATATTCAAGAAATAAATATTGAAACAAGTATTTGGGTAGATCATAATCCAATGACAATAAAATGGAAAGGACAAAGAAGAAGATCAAGATGGACGTTAAATAATACTATACTAAAAGAAAAAGACTTCATACAGAGGATGGAGAAAGAAATGACTTTTTTCTTTAAAGAAAATAAAAAAGAAGACACATCAATGCAGAATGTATGGGATACAATGAAGGCATATGCCAGAGGCTTGATAATAGACTATACAAGGAAAAGAAATACCATGAAAAGACTAGCCTCTAAGATATTAGAGGATGAGTATAAAGGACTTGAAAAAGAGTTACAGAAAATGCCACAGAAAAAGGACATTAAGTTAAAAATGGATATAATTAAACATAAAATGGGATTAATGGAAAAAGAAGAATTAGCACAGAAAATCAGAGGTGTGAAACAGAACTATTTTGAAGATGCAAATAAACCAGGTAGATGGTTAGCATATAAACTGAGAAAGGAGAAAGAATCAAGGAAAATATTGCAATTAATAGATGATCAAGGCCAAGTTTGCTATGGATGTAAAGAGAAGAAGGAAATTATACAAGACTATTATGGGAAAATATACACACAAGAGATTATGACAATGAAAGAGTTAAACAGTACTTACAGAATGCTAACCTACCCCAGATACCTAAAGAGATTGAAATGATGTTAGAAAGCAATATAACGATGGAGTTAACTGAAGCACTTAAGAAGCAAAACAATGGAAAGGCACCAGCCCAGATGGACTTCCTGTGGAATTTTACAAAACACTACAAGAATCGTTGAATCTTCCATTGCTAGAAGTTATGAATGAAGTTATGTTAAAGAAGAAGATACCTAAATCATGATCAGAAGCTTATATTACACTGGTCCCAAAAGAGCAGGCCGACCCATTACAAATCAAGAACTATAGACCTATTTCTCTACTAAACGCACATTATAAAATCTTTGCTTCAATATTGGCAGAAAGACTTAAAAAATATCTAAATAATTTGATTCACCCTGATCAAAATGGATTTCTGCCAAAGAGACAAATTAAAGACAATATGAGAGTTATCTTGGACACTTTGGAATACTACTAGGCATACCCTGAAAAACAAATGGCTTTGATATTCTTAGATGCACAGAAGGCATTTGACAAAGTGAATTGGCAATTTATGTTATTACAGCTGGAACAGATGGGTTTTGGTAAAAAATTCATCCAATCAATAGAAGCTATATATCATAAGCAAACGGCAAAGGTAATGATAGAGGGAGAACTGACAGACTCTATTGATATAAGAAAAAGAACAATACAAGGGTGCCCACTGGCACCTTTGTTTTGTGTTAACCATGGAAGTGCTAAACAGAAATATTAGAGAAGAAAAGGATATAAAAGGGATTAAAATTAAAAAGGAAGAATTTAAATTGCAAGCATTTGCAGATGATCTGGTTTTCGTTTTAGAAGACCCACTAGAAACAGCATTAAAATTGATAGAAAAGATAGAGGTATATGGGAAGGTGGCTGGTTTGAAAATAAATAAAGACAAAACAAAGATTTTGACAAAGACTATGCTTTCAAGACAAAAGGAAGAACTGGCGGATGTATTGAAAATCCAGGTCACAAATAAGATCAAGTACTTGGGGATACATTTGACAGCAAGATGTAGTACACTAAAAGAGAATAACTATATTAAACTTAAGCTGCAGATAGTGCTAGATTTGGCAAAATGGGAAAATTTACAACTGTCATTAATAGGGAGAATATCAACAATCAAGATGAATATATTACCCAGAATTTTATATTTGTTCCAAACAATTCCAATTAGGCTTGGAAAATATTATTTTGAAGATTTAAATAAAATTGTGTTGAAATATATATGGCAAGGTAAGAAAGCGAGAATAAAATTAAAACTTTTGCAAGATGCTAGAATAAGAGGAGGATTTGGTTTGCCTAATTGGGAGTTGTACTACCAAGCTACAAATTTGAAGTGGGTTGAGGAATGGATAACATTAAGAAATGCTAGATTGTTGACATTAGAAGGACATGATCTGTTGTTGGGGTGGCATGCTTTTTTATGGTATAAAGGAACTAAAACACAGGGGTATTTTAGAAGACATTATATCCGGGAGTCTCTGTGGTTAAATTGGGAGAAGACTAAAAGACAATGTTATTTGAAAATTCCAGTCCAGCTATCGACTATTGAAGCATTTTCTTATGCTATAATATACAAAAAGGAACAAACAGATATAGTGAAATATTGAATGAAAAGGGTGAACTTAAATCTATGCAAAAACTAGAGGAACAAGGTATAAAGATGAATTGGTTTTCATATGTGCAAATACATTCAAGGTATGACAAAGTTTCTAAAACGGAAGGTTTCTATGATAAACTGACTGATTTAGATAAGATTTTGACAGGTACTGATGAAAAGGTGATTTAAAAAATGTATGAATATCTATTAGAAATTAAACTAGAAGAAGAACAAGTCAAAGAAAGAATGATTGCTTCGGGGAAGAATTTTTTATATGGGATTGATCTAGAGAAATGGCAAAAATTGTGGTCTCAAAATTATAAAATGACAATGTCAATGGCATATAAAGAAAATTTGTATAAGATGTTTTAAAGGTGGCATTTCCTCCAACAAGAATAGCAAGAATGTTCAAGAACAAATCTGGAAAATATTGGAAATGTCATCAGTACCTGGTTCATATTGCCATATGTGGTGGACTTGTGCGGATGCCAAAAAATATTGGGCTAAAATCGAGGATTTCCGGTTTGCAGCACTTCGGGGCAGGCAGAAATCCATGACCGTATGCGGTTTCTGCCTGTGTTCACTGCCCGAGTGCCCCGAGCCACCCGGCTTCGGGGCTAAGCCACCTCCGTAGAAGGTGGCGAAGACAGGGTGGGTCTGGCAGGGTCGAGAGATATCGCACCTCTCTTCCCTAGCCGGGTAAACCCCCTTTTCCGAAGGCAGCTGAGCGGCGGTCAGCAATGGCCGCCACATAGAAGAGCTCAGCTGGAAAAAGAAAGTGCAGGAGGAGCTGTGAAAAAGTGAAAGTGTTCTTTGCTAACCGGGACAAAGTAGCAGTGAAAGTACCCTGGAACTTAAAACTTACCAAAGATACATCGTTTCCAGAGTGTGATAAGCGGCGAATGGAAGTTAAAGGAAAAGCTGTTAGGGATAACATGGTTACCTAACTTAGTTTGGGTAAAATAATATATATAGACTGATTGTGTGTATCACTTTAAATGCAGACCATGTATTTTGGGTGCGGTTGTAAAATCACCATAAGAGGGAGCAAGAAAGCTCACTGTTTGCTGGTTTTTACTGGATTGCTGACAATGATGGATTGATGGTGATAACTGCGTGTTTTCCCTGCTATTGCTGAACGAAGAAAAGAGGTTTGATTTTCTTCATATCTCTACTGCAAAAAGAGATATATTACTGGACTGATTACTTGTACGTTTACTGACCTCTTTTTCAACACTGGACTTTGCTAATGGATAATACCCGGATGGACTGAACTAAGTGTATGATATATGGACTGTTTTGACTATGCTAACAATCTTACTGGAATAAACTATTTAACTAGCACTGTGTATCTGTTTTACTGAGTGTAAACTACAACAACGTTTATCTCACATATCTGCCTGCCTGCCTGACTACCGTTGCACGTTCTGCTAGGGTGTATATCCCTAACACTGGTTATGGGCCCAGCTGCACAGTCAGACTAACCAGGATATAACAGGCTTATATAAAGTGAGAGTTTGTGTAGTTACACAATACTGTAAACAGACAGCTGTGTTTTATTAATTATAGTTTAATATCCAGAAAAAGATGGCACAAGTCAATTTACAAAGTTTGTCTCTAATATCCAAACTGGATGAAACAAACTATGTTTCATGGTCTATGAAATGCAGCCTACTTCTATGCAGAGAAGGTTTGTGGAGTATAATTCAAAACCCACCAGAGGTAGATGCATGGGATCCGGAGGATAAGGATGATGCCCAGAAAATACAAGAATATCAACTGAAGAATGAGCAAGCTCTCTGTATAATAGGACTGACACTCTCTGACCAGCAGCTTGTCCATATTCGTGGAGAAGAAACAGCTGCGAAATGTTGGGAGAATTTAAAGAAGATTTATGTTCGAGAGAGTGTAGGAGCACATATAAATATTACATGAAAGCTGTTTAGAACACATCTTCAAAGGAATGGAGACATGCTAAGTCATATAAACACTATGAAGAGAATTTTTCAGGAACTGCATGAAAAAGAACTTATCTTCACAGAACTCCATCAGGTTTATCTAATTTTGTCTTTGTTAGATGAGAGCTACGACGACTATGTAACTTCACTGGAAGTACTGCCAAAAGATAACCTCACATTAACTGACATTACTGGCAGATTAATTGAAGAAGCCAGGAGAAGGCTTGAAAGGGATCAACTCAGAAGGAAACTACAAGAAGATAAAGAATCTATGACAGCCTATACAATTAGAAAATGTTTTAATTGTGGAGGAAAAGGACATTTGGCTAGATTCTGCAAGAAAGGAAAATGCCACAATGCCAGCCAGAATGCTAAAAGGTATCAAAAGGATAAAAAATGCTTTGAGTTAGCCATGTATAGCAACGAAACTGTGAATAATAATTTATGGGTTGTAGGTAGTGGAGTGTCGCACTGCATAACGAAAGATAAGAAAAGATTTGTTAAGATGTCCACGAGTTCACAGCAGATATTGTTAGCTAATGGCTGGAAAATGAAAGCAAAAGGTGAAGGTATTGCACATTTTTCTTGCATAAAAGAAAATGTAAAAATGCTATATGTACCACAACTTAAGTTTAATTTGTTTTCGGTTAGAGTTTTGGTTAAACTCGGTTATGTAGTTACCTTTAGGGGAGAAAACTGCATAATAGAAAAGGAAAGTAAAAAAGTGACTGCAACTTTAAAAGGTGAATTGTATGTGTTAAATGATAATTCTTTAGAGGTAGCTAACACAGTTTATAATAATGTTAAACTTCATGATGAATGCATACATTTGTTACACAGACGTTTAGGGCATATAAATTTTAAAATGCTCAAGCAAACGGTTGAACTGTCTGAAGATATAAAACTGAAGCCTTGCAGTAAGTATTTGCACTGCAATGCTTGCAGTCAAGAAAAAAGCAAGATAATACCAGAAAATAGAATAAATGGATTTAAAATAAGGGAACCTCTAGAGGTCGTATTTGCTGATATTATAGGTCCTAAAAAACCAAGTGTGGGAGGTGCTCATTATATATTAAGCATAATGGATCATTATTCCAGATATGGTTTCTGTTATTTAATGAAGAGTAAAACGGAAACATATCAGAATTTCTTTAATTGGTTGAAGTTTGCAGAAAGAAAAACTAAAAGGAAATTAGTAACTCTTGTAACTGATAATGGTACGGAATTTATAAATAAGAAATTCAAAAATAGACTGAAGATGGCAGGTGTTGAACATAAAAAGTCTGCACCATATAGGCCACAACATAATTCCTTTATAGAAAGACGAGGCCAAACAATACAGACAATGGCTCGTACTATGTTGTCGGATTCAGGATTACCTGAAACTTTGTGGGGAGAAGCAATAATGTGTGGTAATCATATATTGAATAATGTTGTTAACTCAACAACAGGTGAATTACCATTCACATGGTGGCATGGTAGAAAACCTGACCTAAGCTACATGCACACATTTGGAGCACCAGCATGGGTGCACATTCCTACACAACTGAGACATAAGGGGCAGCATAGGGCTAAAAAGTTATTCTTTGTAGGTTATCAATCTAATCATAAATCATACAGATTCTGGGAAAAAGGTACATCTAGCGTTTACTGTAGAGCTAGTGCACAATTCCTTGAACATGTAGGATGGGAAAAACTGGAGCAAGATTCAAGTAAGGATGTAATCATAGAAACCTACAAAAGACCAAAACAACATATCAGTAATAAGAAGAGTACAATTAAAGAGGAAGTACAGGAAGAGCACATAGGACCAGAACAGGAAGAAATAGATAACCAGGAACAGGTAGTACATGAAAGTCCACCTGTAAGCCCTGTAATACCTAGACGGTCAACACGTGAAACCAGACCACCTGACAGGTACCAAGCAAGTGTAGTTTGCCAAGTTAGTAAAGTTCCAACTACTGTTGAAGAACTTAGAATGTATCCAGTAAAGGAACAAGAAAATTGGCATAAAGCAATGGAGAAAGAATTAAATTCATTAAAACAAATGGGAGTTTATGAAAATGTTAAATTACCTCCAGGTGAAAAGTCCATTGGCTGTAAATGGATATTTAAATTAAAAACAGGTAAAAATGGGACTGTTACCCATAAGGCTAGGTTGGTAGCTCAAGGATTTAATCAAACTGCATGTGATTATGATGAAGTATTTGCACCGAGTCTAAAAGCAACAACCTTGAGAGCAGCTTTAGTGTGGGCAGCTAAGAAGAACTATATTATAAATCACTTAGATATAGAAACTGCCTATCTGCATGCACCATTGCAGCACACTATATCCCTAAAGAAACCTGTAGGAATTAAGGATGATAAAAAGAATAATGACTGTTGGAAACTTAAAAAGAGTCTCTATGGATTAAAACAATCTGGTTACAAGTGGAACCAATATATTGTTAAAGAGTTAAACAATATAGGGTTTAAAGCAGGTTTAGCTGATCCATGTGTATTTAAGAGAGAGAAAACTGGAATAGTGTCATTATTATTGTTGTTTACAGATGATATTGCTTTAATTACAAAAACTAATAATGAATCTACTGAAATAATATCATTATTAGGTAAGAGGATAAAATTAAAGCAATGAGGAGAGATAAAACAGTATCTAGGATTGACAATAAATAAAACCAAAAGTGGCTATAAGATATCTCAAGAAGATAAGATTTATCAATTACTAAAAACATACAAGATGGAACTTTGTAAGCCGGCTAAAACTCCAACGAGTCAGGAATTTGGCCACACTGAAGCTCAAAGTCCAAAATTCGATAAGACTATTTATCAATCACTAATTGGTAGTTTATCGTATATTAGTAATTGGTCAAGGCCAGATATTGCTTATGGTGTTAATCAATTGGCAAGATTCAATGCTGAACCCACTGAACAACACTGGCAAGCGACAAAACGTATATTAAGGTATCTTAAAAGGACAATGCACTATGCATTGTATTTGGAGCCAAAAGATGATCTGATTTTAAGTGCATATGCTGATGCAAGTTTTGCAACAGACATAAACACTAGGAAATCAACTTCAGGTATGGCTATACTGTTAGGAAAAGCACTGATTGGTTGGAGGTCAATTAGACAGCAACACATAAGTATGTTTCACAATGGAAGCAGAATTTTCATGTCTATCTTTATTATGTACTGATTTAATTCTGTATAAACAGTTGTTATTAGATATGGGAATAACGGTTAATGATTCCATTGTAGTTTATGAGGACAATCAAGCAGCCATACGGTTGGCTACAAATATTGCTGTTAAAATGAGATCTAAGCATACAGATCTCAGATATCTGAATGTAAGACAATCTGTAAAAAATGATTTGATAAGATTGGAATATTGCATGACTGAAGAAAATATTGCCGATCAGTTTACAAAAGCCCAAGGTTCAGTCAAACATAAGGAAAGTTGTGACAACTATGGTTTAAAGTTGTAAATATATATATATATATATACAAATTTAAAATAGGGGAGTATGTTAGGAATAACAAGGTTACCTAATGTAGTTTGGGTAAAATAATATATATAGACTATGATAGTGAATTTAAGTGTGTGTCACTTTAACTGCAAAGCATGTAATTTTGGGTGCGGCTGTAAATCGCCATAAGAGGGAGCAAGAGAACTCGATTGATTGCTGGCTTACTGGATTGCTTGCTGACGATGATGGATTGTTAACTGCGTGTTCTCTGCTGTTGCTGAAGAAAGAAAGGAGGTTTGATTTCTTCATATCTCTACTGAAGAGATATATTACTGGACTGATATTTGTAAGTTTACTGACCTCTTTTTCGACACTGGACTTTGCAACTGAATAATCCCCGGACGGACTGAACTAGTGTATGATATATGGACTGTTTGACTATGCTAAAAATCTTACTGGAATAAACTATTTAACTAGCACATTGTATCTGTTTTACTGAGTGTAAGCTACAACAACGTTTGTCTCACATATTTGCCTGCCTGCCTGCCTGCCATGCAGGTTCTGCTAGGGTGTATAACCCTAACACAGACAAAGAATGATAAGTATTATGATTTGAACTGAGATGAGATAAATAAAATAAAACTAAGAAAGTTAAAAGAGGGGAGAAGCTATATAGAAAATTGAAAATAGTAATAAGATATGGAATGGTATATAAAATATGATTTTTGAATTTGTGTCTGTACGAAGAGTTCTAACCCGGGACCAAGCAACTTTCAGAAAAGATGTTTTATGTTTTTATGTTTTATGTTTTGTTTGTTTGTGTATTGTCCTTGAAAATCAATAAAATTCTTATTAACAAGAAATATAATTTGAATAATAGAATGAAAGGGAGAAATAAAGAGAAGCTGGGAAAAGATATGAAGTTGAACAGATAACGTAAATATATATATATTAAATTGTGCCTGTATGGAAATGTGATAATTTGGAATTATTCTGTCTTTAAATAAGATGTACTATTGGTTTTTTCAGAAAAGATCTTTTATGTTATTATGCTTTGTTTGTTTGTGTATTGTTTTGTAAAAATTAATAAAATTTGTTTAAAAAATAATATTGGACTAAAATCCACACATGGTTGGAAAAATGACAAAAAAGCATATAGACTTGAAACCAGAGATATTTTTATTGGGAATTTTACCTGAAATATATAGTAAAGACTTGAAATACCTGATTGTAAATGTATTAAAAGCAGCTAGGATTGTATTTGCTAAAAACTGGAAAAATGGCAAAATACCAACACAGGAGGAGGCTATTAAGAAAATATTGGAATGTGCTGAAATGAGTAGATTGAAATTTGAAATCAGAGAACAAGATGATAAACAATTTTATAAAATTTGGGATCTATTCTATCAATGGTTAGACAATAAAACATGATAATGAAATATGCAGATTTTTAGAACAATGAATATATAAAGATGTATTTTTTATTATATCTACAAAATGATTATAGGATAGATTTGAGATGATAATATGAACTGTCATAATACAAATTAAGTAAAATATGGATTATCTTGTAAAACATGAATGAATAATAGTATAGTCAAATGATTGATTAACAATGATATTAACGTATTTAGGAATATTTGATTAACAATATGAGAACATATACAATGTAATTGTAATTGAAGACTACGAAGTGGAAGCACAAAACAGTTTGTAAACCAATCGACACACTGTATGCACATATATGGAAGATGGTTTGATGTTTTTATGTTGTGTTTGTTTATGTTTGTCTTAAAAACAATAAAACTTTAAAAAAAGGAAAAAAACACACCCAGAAAACCATAGACCAATCAGCCTAGCATCAGTACCCAGGAATATACTGGAAAAGATAATAAAAAAACAGATCTGCCAACATCTAGAAAAAAGTAAAGTAATAACGAGCAGTGAGGATGGGTTTGTTAAAAACAGATCATTCCAAACCAATCTTATTTCATTCTTCAACCCAGTGACTAAATTAGTGGACCAGCAAAATACTGTGGACATAATATATTTAGAACTCAGCAAAGCATTTGACAAAGTAGACCATAACCTACTTTTTAGTAAGCTCAAAAAAAGTAGAATAGATAGCACCACCACTAGATGGACTCGCAACTGGCTGGCAAACCGCACTCAACGAGTAGTCCTTAATGGGTCTAAGTCTACATGGAGAGAAGTAAGCAGTGGGGTGCCACAAGATTCCGTCTTAGGCCCAGTACTCTTCAATATTTTCATTAATGGCTTAGATGAGGGAATAGAAGGGGAACTTACCCAATTTGCAGATGATACTAAGCTGGCAGGAATAGGTAACCCCCAAGAAGATAGGCTCAAGATCCAGATGGATCTTGACAGACTAGAACACTGAGCTGTATCTAACAAAATGAAATTCAATGTAGAGAAAAGTAAAGTCCTACATTTAGGCAAGAAAAACAAAAAATACACATATAGACTGGGTGAAACCAGGTTAGCAGTAACTGTGAGAGGGATCTTGGAATACTAGTGGGCAACCAGCTAAATATGAGCCAGCAGTGTGTAGCAGCAGCCAAAAAAGCTAATGCAATCCTAAGTTGTATTAACAGAGGGATACAATCGAGATCAAGTGAGGTACTAATACCACTCTATAAAGCCTTAGTAAGACCACACGTAGAGTATTGCATCCAGTTTTGTTCCCCACATTATAAAAAAGGTGTTGAGACTCTAGAAAAAGTACAGAGAAGATCAACCAGGATAATTAGGGGACTGGAGGCTAAAACATACAATGAACAGTTGCAGGAAATGGGCTTGGCTAGTAAAGAGAAAAACCAGAGGAGACATGATAGAGGTCTTCCAATATTTGGGGGGCTGCCACAAAGAGGAAGGGGTCAATCTATTTTCTAAAGCACCTGTAGGCCAGACAAGGAATCATGGATGGAAACTGAACAAGGAGAGATTTAACCTGGGAATAAGGAGAAACTTTCTGACAGTGAGAACAATCAACCAATGGAACACCTTGCCCTCGGAAGTTGTAGGAGCAACATCACTTGAGACTTTCAAGAAGAGATTGGACTGCCATTTGTCAGAAATGGTGTAGGATCTCCCGCTTTGGCAGGGGATTTAAACTAGATGACCTACAAGGTCCCTTCCAACTCTGATTATCTGTTATCTGTTATGATTCCTGATTCTTGATGAATGTTTTTTTCCTGTCTCTTGATGAATGTATATTGAGAGTATTTGCACCGACAAATTCCTTGTGTGTCCAATCACATTTGGCCATTAAAGAATTCTATTCTATTCTATTCTATTCTATTCTATTCTATTCTATTCTATTCTATTCTATTCTATTCTATTCTATTCTATTCTATTCTATTCTATTTCATTTTACTTCATTTTCCTTTTACATTAGTTTACTTTATTTTCATTTCTTTTTATTATTTTATTTTTACTGTATATCAAATATACAGTATACTATACTATTTCTATAAATAATTCAATGTGGTAAATGTATCCAGCACACAACTTACTCCACTGGTAGCATTCATTTTTTACTACCAGTTGATTACAAAGAAAATTTGATCCTGTCAACCCTTCTACCATCCTATAAGACCCAATCTCTTCGTAGCTCAACCATTCTGCCAGAACTAATGAAGTGAATGAGAATGAGAAGTGAAATTTCTTCTTCCTCGTGGAAAAAAAAGTCCAGTTGCCTTTTAAAAAAAAATCTTTGAGGCTACCATGACTCCTTTGCCACAGAAACTGTAGCACCAGAATTTCCAGCTGTGCCAGGGATATAGTCAAGATTCCAACTAATGAGCTCAAGCAAATCAAATATCCAAGGCT
>NW_020717420.1:7278-38912 GCF_900518725.1 Notechis scutatus | reverse complement strand
TTTTTGGTAGAGAATAAGTGGCCAATGTTTTTAAATTACTAAAAAAATTGCAGAGGCAAATTTCCAATACAAAATACACAGGTTATTTGAAGACCTATCTCTTCCTGATAAGATCCATGAGATCCAGTAGAGCAGGGAGCATGGAATTTTGTGGGTATTCTCCCTTAATTAAGGACATCTGGTGGGACCCAGAGGAAGTGTCTTCTTTGTAATGTCTCCCTCCCTTTGTAATGTCATCCACATGGAGATTAGATTGGTTCCCATTTTGACACTTTTTTGCAGGGGTATCAAACTCAATTTCATTGAGGGCCGCATCAGGGTTGTGTTTGACCTCGGGTTTTTATTTTTTTAAGCAGCTCAGAGACACAGAAAGTGATTGGGTGGTCATAGACATTCTCTTAAATGAATAAATAAAAATTCTTCCAAGTATGTCATAAGGTTTATTCCAGGATGTTCATTAAATTTCAGTTTATAAAACTGGTGAAGTATGTGCCACCCATAATGAAAACAGAGAAAGCATCACTTGCAGAGTAACCAGTTTCTATCTAAATTAGATAGAAGTTTACAATAGTTTACAATAGTTTACGAGTTCTTGACCTTTTGTACTGTATTGAAAAATTCATAACTATCTTCCCTGTTTTAAGTATCTATCTCTTTTTCTTTATATTTTAATATTTTTTTACTATTAAAATAAGTAAACTATGTTTTTCAAATCCTTAGTGGAAAAAAGATATTTTACATTTTAAAAAAATGGAAAAAAAAATATTATAAAAAATAAAAAAAGAATTTTATAAAAAATAAAAAAGAACTTTAAGATTGAAAAAAAATTTAAAAAATTAAATTAAAACTGATATTTAACAGTTGAAAAAAGATTAAAATTGGTATTAGAACGTTAAAAATTGAAAAAAAGAAATTGAAAAATTTGAAAAGTATTTTTTTTCTTAAGAAAGGACATTCAGGAATTTTTAAAATCTAAGAATTTTCCAGAGTTTTTGAGCCTTTATGAATTAATAGGTACTTTTATTGTTGGAAGTCTCAGGCTATTTTCTAAGAGATGATTTGCTGTTAGCCCTATACTACCTGACTTGAAAATTTACCCCTTTACTCACTGTGCAGAAATGTTTTGTACTTTTTTACTGCTTTCCTGCCCTTTGGTTGCCTGTTCACTGCCACGTTTTTTAAATAAGAGGTGCTGATGTGTACACTCTGCTTTGCTGGTCCACCATTCTGCTATCAGCTGCTGCAGTGGGTGCTGTTGATCAGTTAGCCCTGTCCACCAATCTCAGCCATTGCTTGTCCACTGAGTAGCCCTTAGTTGCTGCTCAGTGTGCTTCACTCCACTGCCACATAGGACTGCACTGCTACTGCTCAAGCTGTCATGCTGCACAGAGCTGCTGGTCTATGCCACAACTACTCAGTGGCCTCTGTTTGCACCACACTGGCTCAACTCACGTCAGTCTGGGCCACTGGGCTGCCTCTCCACTGGGCCACATCTCAGTTAGGCTAACACTCAGTTGGGCCACCTCTCAGTTGGGCCACCTCTCACCTCTTTGTTCAAGTAGTACAAGTTCTTCTTAACACTTCCTGTAGCTAATCTTGATGTTCCCCTCTTGACATAGTTTGTAATCAGAGAGAGATATATACATTTTTTTTCTGATTTGAGCTGAATTTCAGCAGATTTTTTTTAAAATGCCAGTCTTCTTATTGTAAACTAATTCAAATTACTCGTTGTTATGATCATGGGTCACCATACACTTTGAATAAAGAAAGAAAAATATGTTTCTTTTCATTACACTACATTTCCCATATTATCTATATATGATAACAGGGTGCTTCAGAAACAGATGTATGGGTAGAGTGAAACTTATATAAGATTTATATAAGTTTCCTATAGAAAGCAGTCTCTCTTTTTTCAACCCTTCTGCTAAACTAGAAAGACCACATTGGGTACTAATTCCTCTTTGTGAGTTGCTCCCTGTGGTTGAAGTCTGGCCGGAAAACAATGATGTAGCATTTTGGCAGGAATATGTACTCCAGTATGCAGCACTGGATGACAAAATTGAGAAGACCTCCACAGCTACCATTGCTTTTTCTTTTCTGCTCAGATAGGCTGAAAAGAAGGAGATCCACACACTGCAAGAGGCCAACATGCTGAAGGTGATGAACTTGGCTTCATTAAAGCTGTCTGGTAATTTACAGGCAAGGAAAGCCACAGTAAAGCTGGCAATTGCCAAGATACCCATGTAGCCCAAGACACAGTAGAAGAAGAAAGCTGAACCTGCATTGCGCTGTAAAATCATTTCTTGGAGCTCTGAGTGTATGTCCAATTCAGGGAATGGGGAAGATGTTGCCAACCAAAGAACACAAAGACACAATTGGAAGAGAGAGAAGGAAAGAACAGTACAGAAAGCCAAACTATTCCCCACCCATCTCCTCATTTGAGATCCTGGTTTAGTGGACATGAAGGCAACAACCATGGTGATGGTTTTGGCCAGTACACTAGAAATGGCTACTGAGAAGGTGATACCAAACATTGATTGTCGGAGAAGACAAGTCACTTTGCCAGGCTGGCTGAGGAAGATCAAAGAGGAGAGAAAACAGAGCAGAAGAGAGACAAGGAGAGTGTAGGTTATGGATCAGTTGTTGGCTTTGACAATAGGTGTATTCATTTAGATGGTGTTGCTCTCTCTTTAATGTTTGAAGAGTCCCTTTTGTGAGCTCTTGTGAGAGGTGCTGTTTTGCTTTGTTTTCCCTGTTCGTGACTTCTGTGTTTTAAAAAATTGAGAAATATGGAGAGGTGGCAGAGATGAAAATAAATAAGGAATAACTAATTTATAGTATAATAATAATAATAATAATAATAATAATAATAATAATAATAATAATAATAATAATAATAATAATAATAATAGAAATAGAAGACTCAGAATAGAATAGAATTTTTTATTGGTCAAGTGTGATTGGACATACAAGGAAATACTACTTGATATGGAATAAATTCTACAGCTGGTTAAAGACAAGGGGTAGAAATTAGAGAAAAAAAATGAATGTTGTTATTAAAAACAGAGATGATGTATAACTTCAATATTATATGATATTGCAGTATAAGTATTCTTATTAGAAAATACAGCATTATTTTTTTTATAGTACTAGTTATGGTTCTTATTCTTTGTAAAAACAGATTCAAACAAAATGCTGTATTCAAAAATGTTTAAAAAAAATTTAAAAATAAAAAAGGAATGGATAGTATAAAAATGATGAACTTGTCTCTGCAAATATTGGACATCATTTGAGCAAAAATATAAAATATAAAAACAGGGAACAAGAAAGCTAGATGACCAAAATCAAACTCAATGGATGTTTTGAAAAGAAGAAAGGACATGGTAAAAGAAACTAGAAAAATTATGATCACATGGCAATATCAGCATTTCTTTTGGAATGTGCAAATTATATATTTTAATAATCATAAATATCATACAAAAAATACTTCTTTGTCAAAAATAAAAAAATAACTCTTCCTATAAGTTTATATACAGTATTCTTTCTTCAGATAGCACATTTTCTATTTCTTTTTTAGGTAATTTCTCTGACCCAGTAATATCACATAATGAACTACTTTCTCTTTGTGAGTTGCTGCCTGTGGTTGAGATCAGGTCTAAAAACAATGATGTAGCATTTTGGCAAGAATATGCATACCAGTAAAGCAGCACTGGAGGACAAGATGGAGAAGACCTCCACAGCTACCATGGTTTTTTCCTTTTGTGCTCAGATAGGCTGGAAAGAAGAAGATCCACACACTGCAAAAAGTCAACATGCTGAAGGTGATGAACTTGGCTTCATTAAAGCTGTCTGGTAATTTACAGGCAAGGAAAGCCAAAATAAAGCTGGCAATTGCCAAGATACCCATGTAGCCCAAAACACAGTAGAAGAAGAAAGGTGACCCCTCATTGCACTGTAACATCATTTCTTGGGACTCTGTGTGCATGTCCAACTCAAGGAATGGGGGAAATGTTGACAACCAAAGAATACAAATACATACTTGGAACAGGGAGCAGGAAAGAACAGTACAAAAAGCCAATCAATTCCCCACCCATTTCCTCATTTGAGATCCTGGTTTAGTACCCATGAAGGCAATAACCATGGGGATGGTTTTGGCCAGTACACTAGAAATGGCCACTGAGAAAGTGATGCCAAGCACTGATTGTTGGAGAAGGCAGGTCACTTTGCCGGGCTGGGTGAGGAAGAAGAAAGAGGAGAGAAAACAGTGCAGAAGAGAGACAAGGAGGGTGTAGGTTATGGGCCAGTTGTTGGCTTTGACAATAGATGTATTCCTGTACTTAATAAATGTTCCATGTATCCATCAGCATAAATTACTTGGAAGTTCAGGTTTTGAGTCCACAATAAAACTCTCTGAAAAGAGTAGATATCACAGAATATGGCTTCCTCTCTATTGCAATTCCTCTCTAGATTTGCCTGTTTCATTGGCACTTAGCTACTCAAAAAATTAGTCTAGAACAGGGAAGCAGATGAAAAGCAGATAAATACTATGCATTTATCATTCATAGTAAAAAGCAACAACATACTTTTAAAAAATCAAGTGTACTTGTACCGCAACTTCCCCCTTGTACATTTTATTAGCAATTGTGCAATTCAAAAAGCATTTAAACACCAGACATTTATTTTTTCATAAAAAAACAAAGTAATTATCTCCTACAACAATCACCATATTTTCTTAACTAGGCAGAAACATCAAAGACTGCACAGGCTATTTCAATTCAACAACAATCAATGTATCTTGAACCCCAGGGATATTGGCAAAAGGATAATAATGGCTGTGTCTCAGAATCATTGCTACAAATTTCCTCCCTCTGTTCTCTTCTGCCAGAGTATCTGTTCAAATCCTGATACTATTCAAGAAATATATTTGCAGTTTTGTGGATCTTCAAATAACCAACAGTGGTTCTCTGATTAGGCCCACTCTCAGATATAAACCTTGAATTAATCAAGGTATTAGCTATTGGAATAATACAACCTTTCCTGTAGGATAAGATGAAAAAGACAAAGACATTTTCAAGAGTGAAGATATTGTTCCTCCCAATTTTTCTGTTGAAGAAAATAGTGACTCTGAGCTGCCCAACAAGTGATGCTTTCCTTGTTCAACAGGACTGGTACCAACCTGGGGATCTCATCATTGGTGGGATAGTGTCCCACAATTGCTACAACATTTATGAAAATAATTTTAAGGAACATCCTTATATAACCTCTTCTGAAGAACCAAAGTAAGGATTTCTTTTTCTAGACTTAATGTGTTTCCCTAAATTGCTAAAGAGAGTAAAAGGCTCTCAGTATAAAAGTAAGCTTTACATTTAATCTAAATCTGTCTTTCAAATGTTTTTAGTTATGGGAGAATAAACATTTTTCTTTACATTGTGAAGTATTTGTCATATAATGTATGAAACTTTGGTGCAAAATTTTTTTTGAAGAACATTTAGTAAGCTTAAGGTAATATTGTTTTTTTTTAAATCTGTATTGTCACTCTGAACAAAATATACATACAATAAATGATTGATACATGCTGGAATTGTTCATACTCCATTTTGGGGGAGAAAGTTAGAAACTAAATGGAATTCCATGAAAAAGACTTTTTTTATTTCTTGTAGCAGATATTTCTTGCAAATCTTGTAAATACTGTGGAAAAGCAAATTTGAACTGTGTACAAATTATTCAGTATTTAAGAAACCTATTACTTTCCTACTTTCCTCAAAGAAAGAAATGTTATTTCACATAGAAATGATGCCACTGCATGAGAATTTGCTAACTTCCTTTTTCAAGTGGGATATTTAAATCATTTTCAGTATAATAATCAAAGTCTACCAGCATATCCTTGCCTTGCCCTTTGCTGTGAAGAATATCAATGAGGACTCCCAGATCTTACCTAACATCACTCTTGGGTTCCACATCTATGACAGTTAAAAACAATTCCTGGATGACCTATCGCACCACTCTGGACCTACTTTTTAAATCCCAGGAATTTGTCCCTAACTACAAATGTGATATCCAGAAGACTCTTATGGCTATCACTGGGGGACTGGATTTTCTCACATCATCTCATATAGCTGAAATTATAGGATTCTTCAAGATCCCACAGGTAAGTTCTTAAGGGGTCGAGAATAAAATTCTTAATCTTATTGTTTGTATGGAATAATTTAATGGGCATCAAAGATTAGGCTTAGTTTTCTGTCAAGATGTTCTGTATGGCTTAAGGTCTACTACTTGCAATGCTTTTATGAAATGACAATGCCCATTACAGCAATACCTGAGGGAAGATTTGAACGGCTTCTATTAAAACAATTGATCTAGTACATGTCTTTAAAATATTTTCACACATTGAGAACATCTTCAAAATAACAGAATTGGAAGGGACTTTGGAGGTCTTCTAGTCCTATAAATTTGTTACTATATTCTTAAAAGAATTCTAGAGGAAAAATGTTCCTTGGATATATTTAGAAGAAGAAGAATACTTTATTGGCCAAGTGTGATTGGACACACAAGGAATTTGTCTTGGTGTAAATACTCTCAGAATACATAAAAGAAAAGATACATTCGTTAAAAATCAAGAATTGTAATGTACAACACTTAATGATAGTTGTAGGATACAATCAGCAATCAAATCATACTAGGAAACAGTCAATATAAATTGTAAGGATACAAGCAACAAAGTTACAGTCCTACAATCACAAGTGGGAGGGGATGGGTGATATGGAGTGATGAGAAGATTAACAGTAATAGTAGTGCAGACTTTGTAATAGTTGAACAGGTTTGAGGGAATTATTTGTTTAGCAGAGTGATGGCTTTCGGGGGAAAACTGTTCTTGTGTCTAGTTGTTTTGGTGTGCAGTGCTCTATAGCATCAATTTGAGGGAAGGAGTTGAAACAGTTTATGTCCGGGATGTGAGGGGTCTGTAAATATTTTCACAGCCCTCTTTTTGACTTGTGCAGTATACAGGTCCTCGATAGAAGGCAGGTGGGTAGTAATTGTTTTTTTCTGCAGTCCTAATTATCCTCTGAAGTCTGTGTCTGTCCTGTTGCATTGCAGAACCAAACCAGGCAGTTATAGAGGTGCAGATGATAGTCTCAATGATTCCTCTGTAGAACTGTATCAGCAGCTCCTTGGGCAGTTTGAGCTTTCTGAGTTGGTGCAAAAAGAACATTCTTTGTTGCGCTTTTTTGATGACTTTTTTTAAATAATTTTTTTTTAAGATAAACATATACAGACAAAACATAAAAATATAAAACCATCTTCATTTTATATACATACAGTGTGTCAGTTGGTTACAAATCTTTTGTGCTATCCTTTCATAGTCATTACTCACAGTTTATATAAATTCTCACATTGTCAAACCCACATATGCTTATATATTTATCAGTTATTAATCATTCATGACTAAACTATTTATTCCATCATTTGATACCTAATATTCTAGATTTTATTATGAAAATTATATTGTACTTTCATCCAATGGTTTTATATATATATATATATATATATATATATATATTAACTTTCTATTACAAGATTTGCTAGTCTATTACATTACGATGTCTTTTTATCCAACCATTGATAAAACAAATCCCATATCATGTAAAATTGTTTATCTTTTTCTTCTCTAATTTCAAATGTCAATTTACTCATTTCAGCACAGTCCATAACTTTCTTAATAACTTCCTCCTGCATAGGTATTTTTTCATTTTTCCAATTCTTAGTAAATACAATACTAGCTGCTGTTAAAACATTCACAACCAAATATTTCAGTTCTTTATTGTACTTTTCCAGTATAATTCCCAATAAAAATATTTCTGGCTTAAAGTCTATATGTTGTTTTATCATTTTTCCAATCATGTGTGGATTTTAGTCCAATATCTTTTAGCGTCAAAGCACGTCCACCACATATGGTAATACGAACCAGGTATCTGATGACATTTCCAACATTTATCCAATTTGTTCTTAAACATTCTCTCAATTCTCATCAGGGGTAAATGCCACCTGTAAAACATCTTATAAAAATTTTCTTTATAAGCAGTTGACATTGTCATTTTATAATTTTGAGACCATAATTTCTGCCATTTCTCTAAATCTACCCCATATCCAAAATTTCCCCCCCAAGCAATCATCATTTCTTTAACTGATACCTCCTCCAATTTAAATTCTAATAGATGTCCATAAAGTTTTTTATTACATTTTCATCAGCACCTATCAAAATTTTATTTAAGTCAGTCAACTTATCATAAATGCCTTCTAATTTAATATCTTTATGAAATCTAGATTGTATTTGCAAATATGAAAATAAATTCATTTTTATACCTTGTTCTTCCAATGCTTGCATAGATTTAAGTTCACCCTTTTCATTCAATATCTCACCATATCTAACTGTTTGTTCCTTTTTATATATTATTGGATAAGAAAAAGCTTCAATGGTCAATATCCATAATGGAATTTTAAAGTAAAATTGCTTTTTTATCTTCTCCCAATTTAAAAACAATGCTTCTCGAATATAACATCTTCTAAAATACCCCTGTGTTTTAGTTCCCTTATACCAGAGGAAAGCATGCCATCCCAACAGCAAGTCATGTCTTTCTAAAGTCAATAATCTACTGTTCCTTAATGTTATCTATTCCTTTACCTACATCAGGTTTGTCGCCTGATAATACAATTCCCAGTTGGACAAAGCAAATCCTCCTCTTATTCTTGCATCTTGTAACAGTTTAAGTTTTATTCTCGCTTTCTTACCCTGCCAAATATATTTCAACACAATTTTATTCAAATCTTCAAAAAACTTTCCCTAATCAAATTGGAATTGTCTGGAATAAGTATAAAATTCTAGGCAATACATTCATCTTAATTGTAGATATTCTCCCAATCAATGATAATTGTAAATTTTCCTATTTTGTCAAGTCTGTCGCAATCTGTTGTTTGAGTTTAAAGTAATTGTCCTCCTTCAATGTACTACATAGTGGTGTAATATATATCCCTAAGTACTTAACCTTATTTGTGACCTGTATTTCTAAAACTTCCTCCAATTCTTTCTTTCATCTTGCTAACATGCTCTTTGTTAATATCTTTGTTTTATCTTTATTTATTTTCAAACCTGCTACTTTTCCATACATTTCCTAATATTTTTGATGTTAGGTGTCCATTTTAGGTCATGTGATATAGTAGCACCTAGAAATTTGAAGGTCTCTACTGTTGATACTGTGTTATCTAGTATTGTAAGAGGTGGTAGTATGGGAGGGTTTCTTCTAAAGTCTATCATCATTTCTATGGTTTTGAGTGTGTTCAGTTCCAGATTATTCCAATTACACCATGAGATGTATAACCTCCTGTCTGTATGCAGATTCGTCGTTGTCTCGAATGAGACCAATCACTGTTGTGTCATCAGCAAACGTCAGTATTTTAACAAATGGATCATTTGAGATGCAGTCATTGGTATATAGGGAGAAGAGAAGTGGAGAAAGTGCACAGCCTTGGGGGAGGGGGGGCTGTGATGAATGTACAGATATCAGATGTGATTATATGATAACAAGATGGGACAATTAAATTTGATCTAAAGATTCAATAGAGAACTATTGTATTTTCTTTTAGCCCACATATGGTTCATTAGCCCAAGAGGAATTTCAGACCAGTAAGCTGTCTTCACTTTATTTCATGGTCCCCAAAGAGCACCATCAGTACATTGGGATTGTCAAACTGCTTCATCATTTCAGGTGAACGTGGATGGGGATATTTTCTGTTGATAACAACAATGGAGACAAATTCTTACACAAAATGCAGCCCTTACTATCACAGAATGGAATCTGCTCAACCTTTATAGAAAGGCTTGATGACCAAATCCACTTGGAAGACTTCTCAGAACTTTATCAAACAATCTCCATTATTTCTATTAATATGATGAATAGTGAAGCCAATGCATTTCTTGTCTATGGAGAAGTCTGGATAATTATGTGGCTGAGAGTTGTCACATTTATGGTAGACCCTGAAAGCAGGCAAACTGCATTATTTAGAAATGTGTGGATCATGACTGCATAGATTGATTTTGTATTAGCAGGCATTCAAATCAAATGGGATCTGAAGATGTACAATGGGGCTATTTCCTTCACTATTCACACAACAGCAGTTGCAGGTTTCAAGGAATTTCTTCAGACCATAAATCCTCTTTCAGACTACAGAGATGGATTTCGGTTTGGGAACAGTCATTTGATTGTTCATTTCCAAAATCAGAATTACAAGGAATGTACAGTAGGCAGTGCACTGGGGAGATGAAGTTGGAGGATCTTCCTGCACCTCTATTTGAAATGGAAATGACTGGACAAAGCTATAGTGTCTACAATGCTGTTCATGCTGTGGCTCATGCTTTGCAGGCTCTATACATGTTGGGGTTCAATAGGATGAAAACTGTGATGGGTAAGAAAACTGATCTTCCAAATCTGCAGGCTTGGCAGGTATTCCCTTTGCATTTGACACTTCTTTTAATTTCATTGAGCAGTTTAATGTAGAAATATGTTTTGAGCCCATTCTGGAAAGTCTTAATATTTTCTGCATGTAGAATCCACTTATATATGAAAAAAAAAGAAATAAGAAATAATTTCTTGACACAACAATGAATTAATGCAAAAACTTGTCTGCAGAAATCCTGGATGCTACATAACTGGAGATTTTTATGAAGTGATTGGAGAGTCATTTGTCTAAATTGTTGTAGGGTCCTCTCCTTGAGCAGGCTGGTGTACTTGAAGACCTCCAAGGTCCCTTCCAACTCTGTTATGTTGTGATATATAAAACAGATGCAGAAAAACTGGATTGTGTTGTTATTTTGTCATTTAGGTATTCTGCTACCGTGATCATCCAGAAATTGCTATAAAAATCATGGTTTAGATGTCAGTTATTTAATAAATCACTATAGATCTCATAATAAGAGTTAGCTAAAATGATCATTTATATTACTTTTTACTATATCTTCCAAAAATTCTCTAAGATCTTTTGTGTGGCTCTTGAACTTTTCATGAGTGACAAGCTGAGCTTTCTGTCCTTTTCAGAGATTTAGAGGAATGAAATGATGGTCCTTCTTAGATGAGGCTTGCATAGTTTGAAACCACTCTACATTTGCAATAGTCTCTGCTTCCATTTATGGTTAAGTCTCTGATTCTAAATATGGCTATAATAAATTAATCAGACTCACAAGTAGCTTTGTACTAATGAGGAAAGATTAGATATGATCTTTCTTGAATTAGTTGTTTAAGTAGTGAACTTAAAACAAAATTGAAGGACCTTACATAAGTCCAAAAGATTATTTTCATTGTGCTTCAGTTCATTCCTACCTTTTCTTAAAATAATATCAAAGAAATATTGGAGTGGATATATACATTTCCATGCAATATTGATTATCAAATTTCTAAGTGTAGATATTTATTAATAATAGTTATTGGAATATGAAGAATTATATTGCTTTCAATTGCCTCTCTCTTCTTTTCCCTTTCAGTTAGCTCCATTCATTTCTTCAAGGCATTTATTTTAACAATTCAGCTGAGGAGAGAGTGTTCCTGAATGAGAAAGGAGAAGCAACAGGTGGATTTGAAATCACCAACTTGATTACTTTTCCAAACAGATCCTTTCAGAGAGTTAGAGTTGGAAAGGTGGATGTACAGGATCTAAAAGGGAAGGAATTATGGATTGATGATGATATGATTGTATGGAATCCAGATTTTAACCAGGTATCAATTTAGTGAATTGTCCATGCCTTAATCCATTATGATCCCATATTGAACCTAGTTGCTTTCAAAATCTGATTTCTGGATTTTAAAGAAACAATGGAATATTATTTTAAAATGTTGTTGATGATCAAGAATTGACAAAATGATATTATAATGCAAAAGCCATGTTTGCCTATTTGCTTTGAATTAATTTGAAATCCCAAGAGTGTCCGTGTTTCCATGACATTGTCACCAAGTGTTATTATTTTCTTGCCCTATCCTTCAAACAGGAAATTTTATACATCATTCTAATTTCGATTTTGTTTTTAAATTCCTACATCTTTTTATCTATCCTTTGGCAAATAAAAAATAATTCCCCTCCATAAAGATGAAAAATTGCAAACTTTGTTAAATATTTCCATTTTCAAAACTTTCTATGCTTCTCACCAGATTCCTCCACTTTCTCGTTGCAATGACCCTTGTTTCCCTGGATCTCAGAAGAAAAGGATTGAGATGGATCAGTTCTGCTGCTATGATTGTGTTCCATGTCCAGAAGGGAAGATTTCAAATCAAAATGGTAGGGCAGGAATTCTACCATTTTTCATTAGTCTTAAGCAAACTTTAATAAAACTACTGGGATGCCTAAACTTAATAAGATGATTTTAAATATTACAGAATACCTAAAAAGGAAAATATTTGCAGCTCACGGTTGAAATGAGGAGTCCTTGGTACTCTCTGAGATTGCTTGTTTTCTTGCACATATTTCATTACCCTAAATAGTTAACATCATCAATGCTAGTAAGTAGTGTTGTCTGCTGTTAGTTGTGTGGATATCTAGTGAAAGGACTTTATTTCAATGAGCCCAAACACACTGCAGCAACCCAGAACAGCAGAATAAGAAAATGGAGCATCTATACAACACATTCAAACAAAATGTATACTCACACAACTTTATCAAAATATCCCTGATAACACAACCATCTATAACACAATCAACACAAACCCTAAAAATAATTATAATGCCATACATAAAGAATGTCTCAAAAGCCACCAACAGACTATACAATTGCATGGAATCAGTAAAGCACAGAATCCAACAAAAATACTTCAAAACATCCTAAGCAAACCAAAGGACCCAGCAGCCCTAGAAGGAAAAAACAGGAGTCACCTACAACATACAATGCAAGCATTGCAAGAACCACTACTTAGGAAAAACAGGCAGAAAATAAATTTATTTATTTATTTATTTATTTATTTATTTATTTATTTATTTATTTATTTATTTATTTATTTATTTGTTTGTTTGTTTGTTTGTTTGTTTGTTTGTTTGTTTGTTTGTTTGTTTATTTATTTTGTCAAGCAGTTATAAGATAACAGGTAAAAGTATAAACATAGTTATGGATACATAAAATGGATACATATAAGAAAAATAAAAAAGAAACAATAGGACAGGGATGGTAGACACATTGGTGCGCTTATGCATGCCCCCTACAATAGTAGACAGTCAATAGTAGATAGTCAAAGGTTAAGTTTTTGGGGTCTGGGGAAGAAACCACAGAGTCAGGTAGGGTATTCCAGACATTGACCACTCTGTTACTGAAGTTGTATTTCCTGCAATCAAGTTTGGTGTGGTTTACCTTGAGTTTGTATCTATTGTGTGCTCTTGTATTGTTATGGTTGAAGCTGAAGTATTCATTGACAGGTAGGACATTGCAATGTATAATTTTATATACTATACTTAGATCGGACCGAAGGTTGTGTAGTTCTAGGTTTTCTAAGTCTAGAATTTCAAGTCTGGTGGCATAAGGTATTCTGCAACAAGTAGAGGAGTGGAGAACTCTTCTTGTGAAATATTTCTGGACTTTCTCAACTGTGTTAATATCAGATACGTAATGCGGGTTCCAGACAGATGAGCTGTATTAGAGTATTGGTCTAGCAAATGTTTTGTATGCTCTTGTTAGTAGTGTGATAGGAACAGAGAAAAAGCTACTCAGGATTAGGTTAACAACTCTTTTTTTTTTTTTTTTTTTAAAAACAAGTTTTATTAATTTTTAAAACACACAAATTATCATTATTCATTACATGTTTAAACCTTTTTCCCTTGTAAATTTAACAAGTCAGATAAATTATGATTCTGTTTTAAACCATTTCCATATAATACACCAAAACCTCTTATTCAATTTCTCTTTACTTCTCTTTACTCTTATTCAATATCATTATTATTATTTCATCTGTTTTTTCTGACTTAGTTACCATTATTCTCATTCTATATTTCTACAAGTTTTTACCAATTCTCCCCCCAAAAAAGACATATACACACAACACACAAAACATAAAAAAAATATCTTTTTGGAAAGTAACTTGGACCCAGGTGTCTCTCTCTTCATGGACTTCAATTATATTCATGCTCATCTTACATATCATTACTTATTTTATTTACCATTCTAAGCCTTCTATATTAACTTCTCCACATATTTCACACTTCTTAATTCTACCTTAATTAATCATCTTAGTTTAAATCATTATATTTGTATCTTTTGTCCATTTTTTATCATCCCTTTGTCTCATCCCTTATGAAAAAAAAGAAAATCAGTTTCTCCTGAAATCATTAATCAGAGTATGATGCCTTTCTATCTCCCCCCTAAGTTAATCAAATTAATCTTTAAAATAATATCTAATACCCAATCAGATTTTGCTTGGTACATTCTATCTAACTAATACATCCAACACAATTAAGTGCATAATTAGAGAATAAATCCAAATATTAAAAAGAAATACTATAATAAAAATTTTATAATAACATCAATACCATAATTTTATTAAACTCTTTAATTAAAACAATATTCTAAACCTCTCCTATTATTAAGTTTTAAAACCAATCATTTTTAAACATTTTAACATTTTAATCTCTTATCAACTCTTAAACCATTGCAATACTACCATCTCATCTTATGTACCTTGCAAAATCTTTTTTTTTTTTTTTAAATTATACTTTATCCATTATCCATAAAAAATTCCTTTTTTCCATTTAATTTCAAAACGTTGTAGCTTTTCTCCACCTTTTCCCTTTCTTTCTTTTCCCAACAAACCTTTCTTAAATGTTTTTTTAGATCTTAAGTCCTTAAATCCTTTAGTTTTCTTCTTTTCTCTTCTTTTCTTTTCTTTCTCTCTTCCTTTTTTCTGGATCAAATTCTGAGATTCATTAAAGATGGCTCCTTCCTTTCTTTCTTGTTCCTCTGCTGTCTTCATCTGTTGTAATTTTTGTTGATAATTAGTAAGCGCCATTTCTAAGAAAAGGAAAGCTTCTTCCACACCATTTCTTAGTTCCTCAACAGAAAGAGCCATTATAAATCTTTTCTTTTCTCCTTCTTTCTTCTTACAACAACCAGAATATTCAAAAGAAAATAAAAAAGATAAAACAGTCCCAAAGTTATCAATCAGTCCAAACCAAGGCAGAGTTCTCACTTTCTCCTTCTGGGGTGATATCAATCAAAGAGAAAGAAAGTCCAAATCTGTTTAAAGTCTTGTTACAATATATTCTAGTCTTCAAATCCTTAAGGCATCTGCTCCAACAAATCTTAGCATACAAATATTTTCTTTTTAATCCTCTCTCTTCCCACTCATCGCTTAAAACCAATTTCCACCTAAAAAAATAGGTTTCTTAATATCCAGTTATTTATTCCGTAGGAAAAGAGGGAAAGCTATCCTTTCAGCACCTTCCAGCAGCCGTTTTTTTCCTCTTCTGGCAGGTATTATTCAGAAAGTCATACTTTTCAGGAATTTTATTAAATATGTCTTAGAGTCCTAGGAGCCAAGAAAAACTTTCTCCTCTCAATCACTTTCTCCACTTCCTCCTGCGCATTCTTACCCGGCTGCCAGCTTCTTTGTGGCGGCCATTACGGACCGCCGCTGCACCGTCCTGGGAAAAGGGGGTTCTGCCGGCCAGGGAGGGGGTCTGCAGCACCCCCAAACCCTTCTCCGGATCCCCCCTACCTTCAGCTGCCCCTGCAGGGCAGCCTAGCTCCGTACCCGGCTGGGTCGGAGCCCCAAAACCGGCTAGCGCGGCAGGGATCGCGCAGCTTCGCAAATCCCTGCCGCTCGCGAAGCCGACAAACCGGAAGTCCCAGGATTAGGTTAACAACTCTTAATGCCTTCTTGGTTATGTAGTTACAGTGGGCACTAGCACTTAGTTCATTAGAGATGAGAACTCCAAGTTCCTTGACAGAGTTTGGATTATCAACAAGGTCTTGACTATTCAGCTTGTAATTTATTTTCTGATTTTTTTGCCAATATGTAAGACAGAGCATTTATTTGCATAGATTTGAAGTTGCAATTTGTTTGACCATTCTGATACATAGTCAAGGTCTTTTTGAAGGATAGCAGTATTGTCTGTGGTGTTGAATGCAGCTGTGAACATTAACTAGCAGTCAGAAGACATTATGCAAACTCTTATATTTCACAACATATAGACAAACTTAACCATAGTTTCAATTGGATAAATGTGAACCTGCTACACAAGCCAAGTCCAAAAGCACCAGGGAATTTCTAAAAGCTTGACACTCCGACAAATTGGCCCCCAGTAGACACATAGACATGAACATTTATATTCAAAAGAGACAACCAACCAGCCCAAAAGAGAACAAAAAGACTCCAACAGCTTTCCATCAGTAATCAGCACCCAGATTAGTATAGATTAAGTCCAAGGTTAATCAGACCAACTATCAAGTAAACAACAGATACTTCCAAAGAGCCATCAATTAAGAGCACAATCAAAGAATCTCTAAGATTGCCCCCATCCACACAGACAGACAAGACATCAGGATATAAACTGAGAGCATACAGCACTCTTTATTAGCACTGAAATGTTAGCTAGCTAGGGTAATGAAACATCTGTGAGGAAACAAGTAAGCTCAGAGAGCACCAATCACCCCTCAATAATATGGAATGCCCAAATAAAAAAATATCCTTGATTTTCTTTCCAGATGTGGAAGATTGTTTTGAATGTTCAAAATTATCCAAATAAATTATCAAAATATTCAGAATTATCCAAATAAAGAAAAGAAAAGATGTATCCTGAAACTTCTGTTTTTTCTAACTTTTGAAGGAACCTTAGGAATTGGTTTAGCCTCATCAGCTCTTTGTTTCTTCTTCTTGACATCATGGGTTCTTGGAACATTTATTAAGTACAGGAATACACCTATTGTCATAGCCAACAACCGGTCCATAACCTATACCCTTCTTGTCTCTCTTCTGCTCTGTTTTCTTTCCTCTTTCTTCTTCCTTGGCCAGCCTGGCAAAGTCACTTGCCTTCTTCGACAATCAATGTTTGGCATCACCTTCTCAGTAGCCATTTCTAGTGTACTGGCCAAAACCATCACCATGGTTATTGCCTTCATGGGTACTAACCCAGGATCTCAAATGAGGAGATGGGTGGGGAATAGATTGGCTTTTTGTACTGTCCCTTCCTGCTCTCTTTTCCAAGTGTGTCTTTGTATTCTTTGGTTGTCAACATCTCCTCCATTCCCTGAGTTGGACATTCACTTGGAGCTCCAAGAAATGATTTTACAATGCAATGAGGGGTCAGCTTCCTTCTTCTACTGTGTCTTGGGCTACATCGGTATTTTGGCCATCGCCAGCTTTATTTTGGCTTTTCTTGCCCGTAAATTACCTGACAGCTTTAATGAAGCCAAGTTCATCACCTTCAGCATGTTGGCCTTCTGCAATGTGTGGATCTCCTTTCCAGCCTATCTGAGCACAAAAGGAAAAGCCATGGTATCTGTGGAGGTCTTCTTTATTTTGTCTTCCAGTGCTGTGCTACTGGGATGCATATTCTTGCCAAAGTGCTACATCATTTTTTTCATTTCTGACCTCAACCACAGGGAGCAAATCACAAAAAGAAAGTAGTTCATCATGTGATATTACTGGCTCAGAGAAATTGCCTAAAAAAGGAATAGAAGATGTGCTATCTGTAGAAAGAATACTGTATATAAAGTTATAGGAACGGTTTTTTTTTTTTTGACAAAGAAGTATTTGTGTATGATATTTATGATTATTAAGATTTATAATTTGCACATTCCAAAAGAAATGCTCATGTTGCCGTGTTATCATAATTTTTCTAGATTCTTTTACCGTCTCCTTTCTTCTTTTTAACACATCCATTGAATTTAATTTTGGTCATCTAGCTTTCTTGTTTCTTCTTCTTATATTTCAATTTTTTCCTCAAAAGATGTCCAGAGACATGTTCATCATTTTTATATTATCCATTCCTTTCTTTTTTAAATGTTTTTTATACATAAACATTTTTGAATACATCATTTTGTCCGAATCTGCTTTTTTACAAATAATAACAACCATAACTAGTACTATAAAAATATTGTTCCATTTTCTAATAAGAATACTTATACTGTAATATCATATAATATTGTAATTATACACCATCTCTGTTTTTAATAACTACATTCATGGCTTTCTTTCTCTAACTTCTACCCCTTGCCTTTAACCAGCTGTAGAATTTATTCCATATCAAGTAGTATTCTGAGTCTTCTTTTTCTTTTATTTTTAAGGTTAATTTGTCTATCTCAGCACATTCTAAAAATTTTCTAATTACCTCCTCATCTGGCGGGGTATTCTCATTTTTCCAGAATTTTGCATAGGTAATTCTTGCTGCTGTCACTGTAAGTAAAATTAAAATATGCAGCTCCTTTATCATAATCCTCTAGGATTATGCCCAGAAAATATACTTCTGGTTTCCAATCTATTGGAAACTACTGGTTTCCAATCTGCTTAATTATTTTTTCCTGCCAGCTCTCTATTTTCTCCCAATATTCTTTTGCTTTGGTGCAAGTCCACTTCATATGGTAGTAAATCCCTCAGATATGATTACATTTCCAGCATTTTGCAGACAAGTTACTGAACATTTTTGCCAATCTTGCCAGTGGTAGATGCCACCTATAAAACATTTTATATAAATTGTTAGATATTTACATACTGATTGGATGGTTCATGGTGGCGGGAATTTGAAGAGCTGTCAGTGGTTGTAGCTGCGAGTAGCCCTGCTGTAAAAGGAGCTGCTGTTGCTGCCATCTTCAGTTCTGCAATAGCAAAATAAACAAGTTAAGCCAATCAGAGACTCCCGCGTCTTCTCTCACCCAAGATCTATAACTGGCAATGAAGGTGGGATCCTGAGACAAGCAGGACCAGTGAGCACATGGCAGGTGAACTGACAAGAACTGAACAATTGCCGGAATCAACACACTACCCGCACTGTTCAATCTGGCAACCGAAGACTGGGAATCGTACATCAACCATTCCACATGTTTTTGGAAGGAGGCAACCTGATGAACATTTTGGAGCACAGGAAATGAGCTGTATTCCTCACCCATTGTGGACCCACCATTTTCAAAATGGCCAAAGACCTCTCAGCACCCAACATCATGAAAACAATGGCACGGCCAGATTTAGAGAGAATTCTGAGGGCACACTACACACCACCGGTATCCTGCCTAATCAAGAGGCACAAATTCTGCCAGAGAGACCAGAAGGAAGGTGAGAGCATCAGCGATATCATGACGAGCCTGAGCGATCTTGCCGCAGCATACAAAATTCTAAACGTGGATGAGGCTATGAGGGATCGTTTAGTCCTGGAACTCAGAGACCTGACACTATAGAGATGACTCCTGACAAAGCCCACAATAACTCTAAAAGAGGCTATAGAAGAAGCATCGGTCGTGAAAGCATCACAGAAATCTACCACAGCCATGAGGAAGATGAACAGGATGGCGCAGCCTGCACCTACGGAAACTGCCACCGTCTACCATGAGGACTTAGAATCTGAGTCTGAACCAGATGACAACAAGGAAGGAAACCAACTCCATACAGAAAGTCATCCAAAAAACTGAGAAGGAAAGAGGAAGGACTTCTGGTGTGCAGGATGTGAAGAAAATCACCCCAGATCGGAGTGCTGGTTCCACAATGCTATCTGTCAATGATGCAAGGGGCATATTGTGAGGGCATGCCGGGCATCCAAACCCAACAGCAGGAGACAAAGACAAGGCACACTGTCACGGAGCTGAGAAAACTAACCCAAGAGCTGATGGAGCCAATTCAGCTGGAGCTGATGGAATGATGAGCAGCCATAGCGAGGACTGAAATGCATCAGACTGTGACAGTGGGCCATTCCAGCACACCGAACACTAGGAAGGTCCACGTCCATGTCACCATAGAAGGTAAGGAATGCCGGATGGAAGTGAATTCCGGATCTTACCTATGGATGGTATCCTGGAACACCATCAAAAGATTAAGCCCCAGGCTGACCAAAGATCAGCTGAGCAAACAGAGAGTAATCCTGAAAGACTATCAAGGGAACCAAATTCCCGTCATTGGCATAGGGAAATTCCGAGTAACCTTCAAGAATTACTCAGGAATCCTGCCATTAACCGTGGTAGACTGGGACCGGCCAAGCCTGCTGGGGCTCGAGTGGTTTAAACCACTAGGGATTGAAGTCACCAACATACACAGCATCACCAAAAGCGAATGAGAAGACAACCTGATGGAGAAGTTCCAGGACATCTTTGGTGGGAAATTGGACAAGTACTTGGAGTCCCCTATTTCATTTAATCTAGACCCCACCATAGCCCCAATCAGATTCAAAGTGAGGCGGATCTTCTTCATGCTTAAACCTAAAATAGATGAGCAGCTTAACAAGCTCATCACCCAAGGGATCCAAGAACCCATTGACCACACAAAATGGGAAATGCCTATTGTTACACCAGGCAAGCCAGATGGATCCATTCACATCTGTGCTGACTATAAGTCCACCCTGAACTGTGCCCTACAACATAGTGCATACTCCATCCCAGTGGTGCAGCACCTTTTACATTCCCTGGGGTGGGGGAAGGTTTTCTCAAAACTTGATCTTGCATAAGCCTACCAGCAATTACCAGTAGACACTGAGACAGTGGAAGCCCAGACAATCATAACACACCAAGGGGCATTCAAATGTAAGCGACCACAATTTGGAGTCAGTGTTGCCCCGGGGCTTTTCCAGAGCCTGGAATATGGAGCCCCTATTACAAGGGATTAAAGAGGTGGTGCCTTACTTTGACGATGTCCTCATATCAACAGAAGGCAAGGGACTATTACTAGAACACCTGAGGGAAGCCTTAAGCCAATTCAAAGAGTTGGGGCTAAAAGTAAAAAAGGAGAAATGCCAACTAGCAGCCAATAAAGTAGAATTCCTGGGCTCTCTGATAGACAGCGAAGGGATCCACCCCACATACAATAAAATCAAGGCAATCAAAGAAGCCCCCGGGCCAACAAACAAAACTAATTTACAAGCCTTCCCAGGCCGTATTAACTTTTACAATATATTTATACCACAGAAGGCAACAGTGGCAGAGCCACTCCACAGACTCCTTGACAAGAAGGCAGCCTGGGCCTAGCGGCCAAAAGAAGAAACAGCGTTCCAAGGAATAAAAAAATAATAATTACATCAGACCGCATACTAATCCAGTACAGCGAGCCACTACCATTAATATTAACCTGTGACGCATCACCATTTGGGGTCGGTGTGATCATCAGCCACATATTACCAAATGGAAAAGAAGCCCCCATAGCCTTCTACTCAAAGACATTATCCAAACTGGAACAGAATTATAGCCAACTAGACAAAGAAGTGTTAGCCGCAGTCACCGGAATCAAGTGATTCCACAAATATATCTATGGAAGGAAGTTTACCCTAACCACCAACCACAAACCATTACTGGGAATCATCGCAGGAGACAGAGCCACACTGAACATCCTGTCACCCGAATGACATGTTGGACAGAATTCCTGGCTGCCTATGACTACAACTTAATATACAGGCCCGGGAGGGACCTTGACCATGCCAATGCACTTAGTCAATGCCCCCTACCCAACCTGGAAGAGGACCCAGAACCAACCACAGTCACACTCTTGATAGAGACATTTGAGGAAGCACTGGCAACAGCAACTGACATCGTGAGAGCAATGGCTAAAGACAAAACTCTGGCATGAATTTTGAACTGGATAGGGAGGGGGTGGCCCAAGAAGGAGATAGCCGAAGAGACTCAACCATTCAGGAACAGACAGATGAAACTATCAATACTGAAGGGGTGCATACTTTGGGGGGATCTGGTAATAATTCCTGAGAATTTAAGGGAGGATATAATGGAAATGTTGCATGCGGGGCACCTGGGAATAGTTATAATGAAATCCCTGGCAAGGAGTTATGTGTGTTGGCCAGGGATGGACAAAAAAATAGAGATCTTGGTATCAACCCGCAAGGCCTGCCAGGAGACCAGGCCAGTACCTCCCATGGCACCCAACCATGAGTGGGAAACCCCAAGAGGACCATAGTCAAGGGTACATATCGATTTCATGGGACCAGTAAAGGGACACACATTTTTTATCGTAGTGGATGCATATTCTAAGTGGCTGGAAGTCAGCATTATGCAGTTCACAACAGCAGAGGCAGTCATTAGAAATCTGAGGAAACTATTTGCCACACACAGCCTGCCAGACATAAAAGTATCTGACAATGGGCCCCAACTCACGGCCACCCAATTTGAGGGATTACTAGCACAGAATGGGATACAGCATGCCCTATCGGCACTGGGACACCCCTCCACGAATGGGCAAGTGGAATGCATGATCTGGTACACAAAAGAGACACTCCAAAAGCTAGGGCCAGCAAAAATAGACAAGTTATTAAGTATACAGCACATAACACCAGTGCAGCAACAAACAGAGCCCTGCTGAACTACTCATGGGAAGAAAGCTAAGATCACCCCTAGACAGACTACACCCCCTATACAACCCAGACAGACCACTAGATTCATCCAGTAAATGCCGGACCGTCCAAACAGGCGATCAAGTTTACGCTAAAAACCTAACAGGATATTGGCGATGGTGACCTAGGTAACTGGGCCCTGCTCTTACATGGTTGACACAACAGATGGCCGAAGCTGGAGGAGACGCATAGACCAACTAAGAACCTGAGGGACAAGACATAAGCAGAGAGGAAGTGGGAGACTCTTCACATAGATGCAACACACCCAGAGAGGAAGGGAAAGACCCTTCACACAGACCCAACACAAATAGTGAGAAAGGGGGAGACCCCTCACAAACAAGGCATAATGCAGAACAGGCCCTAATGACTAACGAGACACAACCTCAACAATTAAGACTAGCACCAAAAACACCAAAAGGAAAAAAAAGCAGACACTTATCAGAAACACAAGGGCAGGACAGCATGACCAGGCAGGGACTGGCCCACGGTGAAATCAGAAGGGCGGTCTCTAGTGGAAACAAAATGGCCGCCTAACTAGAAGGTTCCAGGAGGTTCCAATGGAGGGAGCAGGAGAAGCAATAAGTCCAACTGAACAGCTCGAAGACCAGCCCACGACTGAGCTGTACAGGTTCAGTTGTGCCCATAAGAGCCCTGCCTACCTACATGATTACATGTATTAGGCGAGACAGGATTGGGTGGACCAGACCAGGTGGGGAGGGTGTTAAATATTTACATACTCATCTCTAATTGGTTGGTTTGCAGCAGTGGGAATTTAAAGAGCCATCACTGGTTATTGCTGCAAGCAGCCCTGCTGTAAAAGGAACTGCTGCAGCTGCTGTCTTCACTCCTGCAGTAGTGAAATAAAAAAGTTAAGGCGATCAGAGACTCCCATGTCTTCTCTTACCCATGATCTATCATAAATTTTCTTTATATGCTTTAGACTTCCTATCCCATAGTTTTTGCCAACTCTCTAATTCTATATTATAACTGAATTTTTTGCCCAAATAATCATTGTTTCTTTGACTTGTTCCTCCTTCATTTTGTACATCAATAGATAATTATATGCTTTTTAAATCAGTTTTTCCTCTGCCCCCATTAATATCTGGAGCAGTGGTGGGATTCAATTTTTTTTACTACCAGTTCTGTGGGCATAGCTTGATGGTGTGATGTGGCTTGGTTAGCATGGCAGGGAACGATACCCCAAATTTCCATTCCTTCACCATCCCACTAACCAGCTTTCCAACTCCATTCTCCTGTGCAAGGCAACAAAAGAAGACCCAGCCAATCAGCTGGGACTCGGGAGGCAGAGAATAAATGGGGTGGGGCCAGTCAGAGGTGATATTTGCCAGATTTCCAAACTACTCAAAATTTCCACTACCAGTTCTCCAGAACAGGTCAAAACCTGCTAAATATCACCTCTGATCTGGAGGTATGGTCACCAATCTAAATCCACCCCTTGACTCTGTAATTGTTGTTTAAAATTCACGATCCTTATTCAAAATGTATTTATAAAATACTTTTTTTTCCCAAAGTTGATAAGATTTGGATATATTAATGTTTCCATGGTGGAGAGCCAGACTGGAATTTTCATATAATGTTGCGTTTTAATTTTTTCCCATACACTAAGAAGTGCATTTCTTAGATACTGACCTTGAAAGTATCTGTGTGCCATACTCCTGCCTTACCATAGGAAAGCATGTCAGCCTACCTGAAGATCATGTCCCTCTAATAGTAATAACCTTCTATGTTTTAGATTTACCCATTCTTTTATCCACGCCAAAGCTGATGCCTGATAGTAAAGTTCCCACTCTGGGAGTCCAAAACCTCCATTACTTTTAGCTTCCTGCAACCTTTTTAACTCTATTCTGGCTTTTTTACCTTGCTGTATATATTTCAGAATCGTTCTATTTAAATAATCAAAAATTTATTCTCTAATCTTATCGGTATTGTGTGAAATAGGAAAAGCAATTTTGGCAGTATATTCATTTTCATGGCGGCTATTCTCTCTATCATAGATAATTAAATATTATTCCATCTTTCTAAGTCTAATTTAATTTGCTGCATTAGTTTTATGTAATTGTCCTCTTTTATCATTGCACACCTTGCTGTTAGACAGATGCCTAAGTATCTGACCTTCTTTACTATCTGCAATCCTATTTTCTCTGTTAGTTCTTTTTTTTCTTTTTCCATAACATTTTTAACTATTACCTTAGTTTTTTCCTTGTTTATTTTCATCCCTGCCATCTCTCTATATTCCTCAATTTTTACTATCAATTTTGGACCCGATTCTATTGGTTCTTCTTATATAAAAAGTAGATCATCAGCAAAGGCTTGCAATTTAGATTTTTCTTTTTAAATTTCCATTCCTTTTATTTCTGGGTCCTGTCTAATATATCTAGTTAACACATCTAAAGTTAAGATAAATAATAAAGGTGATAGCAGACAGCCTTGTCTTGTTCCCTTTTTTATATTGAAGCTTTCTGTCACATCTCCAAACACCATCACCTTAGTTTTCTGTTATGTATAAATTGCTTTTATCATCTGTGTACATTTTCACCAAAGTCCATAGATTTTAGTTGTTGCAACATGAATTCCCAGTTGATATTATCGAATGCTTTTCTGGAATCCACAAAAATTAAAGCTAGTTGTTTTTCATTATGCTTTTCATAATACTTCAGTGTATCCAGAATTATTCTTACATTTGGATCAGAAAGGGTTCCTGCCTCAGAGACAAATTAGAAATAATGTAAGAATAATTTGGATATTATCCATTCCTAAAGTGTTACATAAATACAGCAAAAAGCTGATTACTATTTTATGAAGACATAGTTCTCCTAGTAATATAAGCGCACCAACGTGCCTACCGTCCCTGTCCTATTGTTTCTCTTATTCTTTTATTTTTCTTATATGTACCCATTTCATGTATTCACAACTATGTATACATTTATACTTATTATCTTGTAAACAATTGGCAAATCAAATAAATAAATAAATAAATAAATAAATATCAGTTTTGGATTTGTGCAAATGTAAAATGTATTGAGTTTGTGAATCTTGTACATTTATCTCCATTTTAAAAAAGGCTGGCCATTATTTGAGCAGATACCCTTGTATAGGCTTTAAGCAGATACCCTTGTATAGGCTTTAATCATATTAGTTGAACTTGATTATGTGTGGAACTATATTTTTTCTGCCTGACATTGATTTCCACTCCAAATATTTTTTGGGAAAACAACAGGAACAACCAATATTGCATCTGACAAACAGAAGCAGTGTCTGACCACTGAACAGTTGACTCTCTCCTGAACTGTGTGTCCAATTTGTGCAATGTTGCAGCACTCCAATTATTACAACAAATGCAGAATTAAGAACTATTTGCACCATTTGCTCCTCTGACACCAGCTGCAGCCTCAGTACTACAATCTGTCTTGCAAAGGAGTCATGGAAGCTCACCAGAAAGCTTTCGAACACCTCTTCTCACGTTTGGAGGGATCCCCAGTGGATACACAAAACCCGTAGAGCTTCGTGTCAGAATAGAGGACCCCCGGGTTGCTGTTTGGGGGAAGGCAACTCCCCAGCAATGAAGGAAGAGCCTTTGAGACCAGCACGATTGAGCCAGCTGCCAGCGAATGGCAGCTCCAAAGTCCGGTCTGTCACTGAACTGACGAAGCGAAAAGTGACAGCCTGAAAGATCCAAGCAGAAAAGGGCGGAAGGACTACAAAAGCCGTGAGAGAGATCGGTCTGACTTTCCCTGTTTCATTGTGAGTAACAGTGGTGGGAAGCTGGAGACAAGCGGTTAGAAAAGCAGTTTGAAAAGTGAAAGGGGGATAAACGCAGATAGAATGGCTCGATACTTAAAGTGAAAGTGTGGATTGGAGCGTTTGGAAGAAGATTGTCGAGGAGAGAAGAAGGCGGTGGGAAATTTAAGAGGCTTGGGAGTGGATTGCCATCTGGGACCAGCGCCTGAGAAGACTAGAAGACTAGGAGAGGACTATAGCTGCAAAGGAGGGCAGAGCGAGCTGTAGAGAGCGAGAGAGTGACGCACTGACTTTTATATGTAAGGTCCTCTTCCTTCTAGCAATATTGCCTACAAAGCTGATCTCTAAAGTGACCGATCTGAGGCGGACACCCAAAGTGACTGTGGACTGACAATTGCTGGCAGAAGGGAAGAAGAAGAGGGAAGAAGAAGAAGGAAGAGACAGAAGGAAGCCTGGTAAAGACTGATCACTGAGCGCTGACAGCAATTAGTCAGCACTTCCTCCCCCTGCTCCTTTGGTGTGCCCAGGAAGAAAGACTATAAGACTAAAACGCCAGCCCCAACTCAGACTTGTTTTTCTATGGAACTAATCCCACAGATACGTGTCTAGTGATTCCCCGAAATCTAAAAGACCCTTTTCCTCCCGCACTCTCTCTCTCTCTCCCTTTCTCTCTTAGTCTTTTCTTTCTCTCTATAATAATTATAAATATAGGTGTAAAGGCAAATTGCTTATTATAGTTATTAGGGTTTACTGATTAGAGTCTCTTGAATATACAAAAATTTTAAGGTCTGTTAAATAGGGTTGACTCAGATTAATTGGAACCTTAAATAATAATATACATTATAGGATAAAGGTATATACAGAGTGAGAAATTCTAGAGTTGTTTGTTAGCTTTAAATAAGTTTGAGTTGATATGGTATTGATTTATTTGGGGTAAAATATAATTAACTCTGGTATATAAACTTAGTATAGAGAATAATATATAATACATAATACATAATACATAATACTACATAGGATGTAGCATTACATTATTAGAATGGGAAAAGGTCTGGACAAGGAATAATAAAATTACAAAATCAGCAACATATAAAGGAAATGCTTATAAAAGGTTTTATAGATGGCATCTCTCACCCTCAAGAATAGCGAAAATGTCTCCTAACATGAATCCGAATTGCTGGAAATGTAAAAAGAAACACAGAACATTCTTTCACATGTGGTGGTTCTCCACTGAGGCCCAAAGATACTGGCATAGAATAAAAAAATTGTTAGAGGAAATAACGGCGGAGCAAATTGAATTAAAACCAGAATTCTTCTTATTAGGGATATTTAATAGACAAATTTCTAAAAAAGTCAAATATATAATACTGCACATTCTTACTGCAGCCAGAATAACCTTTGCACAGTGTTGGAAACAAGCAGATATTCCAACAGAGGAAATGGTCATTCAGAAAATAACAGCTTGTGCAGAGATGGATAAGTTAACCTTAACACTTAAGGAAAAAGAAACATCAGAATACTATAGAAGCTGGGACTGCTGGTATGAATGGATAGAACAAAAATAGAAAATATATTAGAATATAACGTAAAATGTAAAAGAGGTAGTAATTATATATTCGCAACAAGATGTATTTGTAAATATATCACCAATATTGATAACAAGCAAGGAACCATAGACTGTCGATAATAGAATTGCTAGTTTTTTTTAATCGTTTTTTTCCTTTTTCTTTTTTTTCCTGTGTGTTGTGTATGTGTTTGTTGACATTTTAGTTGTATAATTAATAAAGTTTGTTTTAAAAGCAAAAAAAAAAAAGAAGTGCTTCAAAGCCAATTCGGATGTCAGAGATATCTGATATCACATATTAGTTATTCAGCCTCATCTCCCTTATTGATGCAAAGGATTGAGTCATGGAGACAGTAGCCCACAGAAATAGACGCCATAAAGAGTTCACCCACTACTGAAGAAAGATACAGGTGTAGAGAACTATCACTCTGTTTTTTACTTTGGAGATTCTGGGCAAGTAGTGAGAATGTGCCCAACCAGGGTCTCCAGAAGAAAGACCTCCAACCAGGTCATGGGAATTTATTATGTAGCCATGACCAGGGAAAACAAAACAAAACACAAGAGCTCACAAAAGGGACTTTTCAAACATTAAAGAGAGAGCAACACTATGAATATGCATTGCTGAAAATTTATATTGACCTGACCCTCTCAGACAAATATAAACAAGGGACTGCAATGTCAGTGGATTCTAGGACAAGAACCTTTGAGATAAATAGAAACAATACTTCACAACATTTAAAAGTTGACCCAATTATGTGGTCACCTCTGCAAATAGCAGTCGGCCATCATCCTAAACTGTTAACCCTGTTATGTCACCAGCTACATTCACTTTCAGATGAACTTGGGACCAGAGTCCTTGAAACGTCAAATCCCATTATAAATTGGAGGATGGAACTGCGTCTTTTGCGACTCCAAATTACCAACTTGTCCAAGTACAAGCAGCAGGCCAGAAAATCCATTGCAGTCACTGACAGGACACCCCAAAGGGGGAAGAACCAAGTTACCAGTTAAATGCACATATTTTCCAGATGTTTTGGGGGAGGAAGAAGAAGTCCTTCCATATATAGTGACCACAATTGTGCTATAGAACTGGTCCTGGGGGGTGGAGCTAAAATGCTACTTAGATATAGTACCCATGTCAGTTAGGTGATGCCCCAGTTCAATGCACTGGATCAAAACAAAGAAAACCTTCAAATAGTTTTAGGGACAACTGAGGGATGACCTCCAAGGAGCCCCACCAGATAATGGATCCTTAGTTAGGGGCAGAATAGTAGTACCCCCTCCTTGATATTCTGGTCTGCTGCTTGTTTGTTAGCTTTGCCATGATGACTAAAGAGCAAAGCATGAAAAATGGTTGCTGGAATTAGGTATGTCTAATTTAATGAAAAGTAGGACTAGGAGTGACATTATAGCAATGTTACAATATCTCAGGGGTTGCCATAAAGATGAAAGTGTCAACCTATTCTCCAAAGCACCTGAGGGCAGGAAACAAGTAATGGATGGAAACTTATCAAGGAGAGAAGCAACCTAGAACTAAGGAGAAATTTCCTGACAGTGAGAACAGTTAATCAGTTGAATGACTTCCCTCCAGAGGTTGTGGAAGTTGTGGAACACTGAAGTTTTTTAAAAAGTGACTGGACAACTGTTTGTCTGAAATGGTATAGGGTTTTCTGCCTGAGCAGGGGTTTGGACTAGAAGACCTCCAAGGTCCCTTCCAACTCTGTTATTCTGTAGAAATAATAAAGGTGGAATATACTGTAAAAATTAAATTAAAATAATAAAATAAAAATAAAAATAAATAAAGATAAAGTAAAGTAAAACAAATCTGATGTGGCTAGTGAGAAAATTAGAAGACAAAATGTGCAATGACTTGATATAAATTCAGTTCAATTTGTAACTGCATATTGAAGTGAACATTTCCATGCCATCAATAATAGGTTTATTGTTATTCTTTATTAAAATTCCCATAAATTCTTTGGAGTGGACTCAGCCAGCTGGATCAATTTGGTAGAAAGTTTTTTTTTAACCTCTTTTTGACTTTATATACAAAGAACCACTAGGAATTCTAGGTTCAATGGATTACCTTTATTAAATTGGACCTTCCTTCCTTCCTTCCTTCCTTCCTTCCTTCCTTCCTTCCTTCCTTCCTTCCTTCCTTCCTTCCTTCCTTCCTTCCTTCCTTCCTTCCTTCCTTCCTTCCTTCCTTCCTTCCTTTCTCCCTGACATCTAACAACTCACTACCCAGCCCTAATACATGTATTAACAAATTTTTTGGTTTCACAGCCTTCTTAATAGCCCCATCTGGATCTCTGAGGAAATTTTCAGTACTCACTATCTATAAGCATAATTTGCTTGGAAGTTGACCTTCTGAGTCCACAATGAAAGTCTGGAAAAAGAGCAAATATCACAGAAGATGGCTTCCTTCCCCTATTGGAATTCCTCTCTAGATTTGGCTGTTTCATTGGAACTTAGCTACTCAGAAAATTAGCCTAGTATAGGGAAGCAAATGAAAAGTTGTTCTTCCTGGCCTTTTGCTCCCTTGCATGTGACAATTGATTGGCTTTCTCATACATTCCAGAATTAACTACATATCTACATAACCATGCCCTCAATGTACTAGAATAGAGTAGAGTAGAGTAGAGTAGAGTAGAGTAGAGTAGAGTAGAATAGAATAGAATAGAATAGAATAGAATAGAATAGAATAGAATAACATGGGTTGGACAAGACTTTGGAGGTTTTCTAGTCCATCCCCCTGTTTAGGCAGGAAACCCTACACCACTTCAGACAAATGGTTGCCCAGTCTCTTCTTAAAAACTTCCAGTGTTGGAGCATTCACAACTTCTGGAGGCAAATTGTTCCCTGATTAATTGTTCTAACTGTCAGAAAATTTCTCCTTATTTCTAAGTTGCTTCTCTCTTTGGTTAATTTCCATACATTGCTTCTTGTCCTACCCTTAGGTGCTTTGGAGAATAGGTTAACCCTTTCATCTTTATGGCATCCCCTGAGATATTGGAACACTGCTGCCATGTCACCCCTAGTCCTTTTCATTAGACTAGACATACCAAGTTCCTGCAACCATTCTTCATATATTTTAGCCTCCAGTCCCCTAATCATCTTTGTTGCTCTTCTCAGCACATTTCTTTACTCCTTAATTATTTTCACAGCAGCACAGAAATTGTCTCTGCTCTAATACAGAAAATTAAACCAAGGGACAAGGTTTTCAAATCTAAAATCTTAAAAAGATCCCAGGAAATACTTTTGAAAGAAATACTTATTTATTTATTTATTTATTTATTTATTTATTTATTTGATTTGCCAATTGTTTACAAGATAATAAGTATAAGTGTATACATAGTTGTGAATACATGAAATGGGTACATATAAGAAAAATAAAAGAAGAATAAGAGAAACAATAGGACAGGGATGGTAGGCACGTTGGTGCGCTTATGCATGCCCCCTACAGACCTCTTAGGAAAGGGGTGAGGTCAATAGTAGACAGTCTAAGGTTAAAGTTTTTGGGGTTTGGGGAAGAGACTACAGAGTCGGGTAGAGTATTCCAGACATTGACCAGTCTATTGCTGAAGTCGTATTTCCTGCAATCAAGTTTGGTGCGGTTAACTTTGAGTTTGTATCTATTGTGTGCTCTTGTGTTGTTATGGTTGAAGCTGAAGTATTCATTGACAGGTAGGACATTGCAATGTATGATTTTATATACTTAGTGTCAAGCCCGAAATTGACTTAAGTCTAGCCATTTTAGTTA
>NW_020717419.1:56052-72526 GCF_900518725.1 Notechis scutatus | reverse complement strand
AAAGCCAGCTGAGAGACTTTGGGCCAATCACCAGGAGACTGTGAATTCTAGTTTTACCTTAGGCACAAAAGCCAGCTGAGTGGCTTTGGGCCAATCACCAGGAGGCTATGAGTTCTAATCCCGCTTTAGGCATGAAGACTGCCTGGGTGACTTTGGGCCAACCACCAGGCGGCTGTGAGTTCTAGTCCCATTTTAGGCATGAAAGCCGTCCGGGTGACTTTGGGTCACTCCCTCCCTCTCAGCCCATCCCACCTCACAGGGTTGTCGTAGGGGAAAATAGAAGGAGACGTAACCTTAGCTACGTTCGCTGCCTTGAGTTATTTATAAAAACGATAAAAGGTGGGCTAAAAGCCTAATAAAGAAATAAATAAGGCTGTCACGGGTTTCGAAGCATGAAAACCCTCTCTGCAACCCATGAAAGATGATTTGGAGGACCCTGCCATGCTCCTACTTTCCACTTAGCCCCAGTGCGAGGATGTTGTTGCCCTCCCTCATTTCCTCCCCCTCCTTCCTCGCTCCCCCCTCTTTCTTCTTCTCCCCCCCCCCCCCCCCCCCAATTCCAAATCCCTTGGCTGTTTTGTTTCTCCCCGCGGCAGGATTAAGTTCTCATGGCACTGAAAATTAACAAATCTGTTGGCTCTGGTGGCAACCCCGGCCTTTGGTGGGGGTGTGTGTGTGGGTGGGTGGGGGGGGGTAAAGAGACCCCTCCAGGCCTGGGATGGGGGAGAGGGGCCAAAGAGAGCAGCCGCTTAGCAGGGGGTAGCTGAGAGTTGTGGTTAATATGACGAGGATTAAAATTCCACCCCGATTAATACACCCTGGGTGACAGATTTTGCACAGGGTTGGGCCTTGAGAGCGAGAAAGCCAGGAGGAGGACAGGCGAGCAGGATCAGAGCTGGGGAGGGGAAAGAGAGGGGAGGGCCAGGAAGAAAGAAAGCCATTTACATTACTAGGGCCAGCCAGGCAGAAAGGTCAGACCGATAGACCGAGCCGAACAGCTCCATTATGGTCTCTCTTTGCCGCCACCCCCATCCTTACTCCAGACGCTCTGAGGGGATGGGGATAGGATGGGGGAGGGCCTGAAGAAGCCCGGGAGAGAGAGTTGGCTTAGGTCAGGGATAGGGAATCATGGGCCTTTTAGGACTGGCGGGCTTCAACTCCCAGAATTCCTCAGCCGACGACTGACGCTGAGCGCAAACTCAGCAATTTCAGTGGTGGGATTCAACATTTTTTAACTATCGGTCCTGTGGGTGCGGCTTGGTGGGCGTGGCTTGGTGGGCGTGCCAGAAGAAGGGTACTGCAAAATCCCCATTCCTTCCCCACCCCACTAACCTGCTTTCCAGCTCCATTCTCCCGTGCCAGGCAACCAAAGAAGACCCAGCCAATCAGCTGGGACTCGGGAGGCAGAGAATAGATGGGGGCGGGGCCAGTCAGAGGTGGCATTTGCCGGTTCTCCGAACTACTCAAAATGTCCGCTACTGGTTCTCCAGAATTGGTCAGAACCTGCTGAATACCATCTCTGCCCAGAATGGCTGGCTCAGGAATTCTGGGAGTTGAAGTCCACCAGTCCTAAAAGGGACAAAGTTTCCTCACCTCTGGCTTAGATGAAGGAACGCACTAACCACAGAAAGAAGTCCCAGGTTCGGATCCTGGGCTGTATTTTCTGCAAGAAAAAGAAGGGAAGCACTACAGGCAGCCCTCATGTTATGACCACAATCGGCCCCAAACATTTCCATCGCTAAGCAAGACAGATTACAAATTAACAGAATTGGAAGGGACCTTGGAGGTCATCTAGTCGTCCCCCCGCCCAAGCAGGAGACACTACACCATTTCTGACAAACAGCAGTCCGATCTCTTCTTGAAAGCCTCCAGGGATGAAGCTCCCACCACGTCTGAAGGCAAGATATTCGTTAAGTGAGTTTTGTCCCATTTTACAACCTTTCTTGCCAAAGTTATTAAGTGAATCACTGCCGTTAGCGGTTAGCAGCACGGTTGTTAAGTAAACCTGGTTTCCCCACTGCCTTTGCTTGTCAGATGGGCACTAAAGGGGATTACAGGGCATTGCAACCATCCTAAATATGAGTCCATTGCCAATCCTCTTAAAAAAAAAATTAATTGAAAATAAACATTAAAATGTATTGAACGTGGTGTACTTTCTTTGACATACATTTGAGTCTTTACATTTTACACTAAAGAAGAACCAATAGGAAATCTAAGCATTTAAATACATATGTACATAAATTTACATATATACATTTAATCTTTGTATCATTATAAGATCTTATTCTTGTACCACATTTCAATTACACCTAAATTCTAATTTTCATTTCATAGACTTCCTTTCATATCCCTCCATGTATAAAAATTGTTCCATACTTTACAATATTCAGATTCATCTCGTTCTTTTAATTCTAGTGTCAAGCTAATTCAGTTCGTTGAAAAATCTTATCTATTATAGCATCATCATTTGGAATTTCTTTTGACTTCCAATTTTGGGCAAGTAACGTCCTTGTTGCTGTGATTACGTGGATAATTAAGTAAATATCTGATTGGCTAAAGTTATCTTTTATTATACCTAATAGGAACATCTCTGGTGCAAAGCTAATGTTTAAACCTAACATTTCTTCCAGCCATAGCCAAATTTTTTATCAAATCCTCTGAATTTTGATTATGTGACTATGGGGATGCTGCATCAGTCATCAGATAACAGATAACAGATCATCAGAGTTGGAAGGGACCTTATAGATTATCTAGTCCAACCCCTGCCCAAGCGGGAGACCTTACACCATTTCTGATAAATGGCAGTCCAATCTCTTCTTGAAAGTCTCCAGTGATGGCGCTCCCACAACTTCCGAAGGCAACTTCTGTTCCATGGGTTGATTGTTCTCACTGTCAGAAAGTTTCTCCTTATTTCCAGGTTAAATCTCTCCTTGTTCAGTTTCCATCCATCAGTATGAGTCCATTGCCAAGCATCCGAAGTGTTTACATTTTGATCACATGACCACGGAGATACTGCGGAGAAACAGTCATAAATCACTTTTTTCAGTGCCATTGTAATTTCTTCTTTTTTATTTTGCAATATTTTTTTTTATTTCAGCAAACATACTACTGTGTGAACAGTGTGGTTCCGGAGCATCTTACATTTGAATACAACTATATGACAATATTCTTCTTATGTAATACCGTTGGCACTCTTTTAAAATTCGATATTAATACATACCATTTGTTAAATTGTCGATCATGATTAGTCAATGTCACCGTGTGTTAATTTTGTGTCGATTTCTATAGTCTTAGCATCCCCGCCATTGCGACTTCGAACGGCCGCTAAACAAAAGGTTGTACGTCAAGGACTACCTGTACCACACAATTCACCCAACCTGAACAACCGTGGTCTTGCTCGGCTGGACGGATCATAGTTTGTGCTTGCAGTTTGTGGGAAAGCTCAGCCGATTCTGGAGGTGGCATTCAGCCCCCGGGCTGCACATGAGGCACGAAAGTAACGGCTGAGAGTTGAGCTGGGATAAGTTAGGGAGCACGCAGCCGCTGCCCCCCCCTCATCTCCCGCCCTCCCCGTATGAACTGGGCCGGTGAAGCGAGGCAGGGTCTCTTTGACGTCTGTGGTGTTTTCGGCGGCTGTACAAGCGCACCAGCCTCCTGTCCTTTGCTCCCAGCCTCTCATAAACCGGCCTCGTTTTTCTGCTCTGTTACCCTCATCTCTGTTCGGCCATAATGATATGTTAATCAGAGCTGTCAGGGAAATCGTCCCGGCTCTTTGTCCTGCTCAGTGCCAGGCGGCGAAGCTGGCCACACTGCCCCACACGCCAGGCCTCGGAGTTGACGGCTGGAGAAGAGAGACTTAAGCCACCGTGTCCAAAACACGGAGCGTTTTGCTCAGGGAAAGGCCTGGGCCTACCATGGGCCTAACTGCGGACGGACAGCAGGGCCCCCGTGGTGGTGGTGGTGGGGGCATGCTGGGGGTGGAGGGTTCAGGGCATGGATGGTAGGGTCCTGCCCCAAAAGAGGATTCCAGCTTCCCTGTTTGTTATGTGGTTGCTGGGGATGAGCTTTCTGCCTTGCGTAGGAAGGAGGAAGAGTGACAGGTGCAGAAAAAAGAAAGAAAGAAAGAAAGAAAGAAAGAAAGAAAGAAAGAAAGAAAGAAAGAAAGAAAGAAAGAAAGAAAGAAAAAGAAAAGAAAGAAAAGAAAGAAAGAAAGAAGGGAGAGGGAGAGGAAGGACTGAAAGAAGGAAAAGAAAGAAGGAAGAAAGAGAGGGAGAGAGGGAAAAAGAAAGAAAGAAAAAGAAAGAAAGAAAGAAAGAAAGAAAGAAAGAAAGAAAGAAAGAAAGAAAGAAGAAAGAAAAAGAAAGAAAAAGAAAGAAAGAAAGAAAGAAAGAAAGAAAGAAGAAGGGAAGGAGAGACAAAGAAAGAAAAAGAAAGAAAGAAAGAAAGAAAGAAAGAAAGAAAGAAAGAAAGAAAGAAAGAAAGAAAGAAAGAGGGTGGGAGACAGAGAAAGAAGGAAAGAAAGGGAGGGATGAAGAGAAAGAAAGAAAGGGGGAGAGGGAAAGAAAGAAAGAAAGAAAGAAAGAAAGAAAGAAAGAAAGAAAGAAAGAAAGAAAGAAAGAAAGAAAGAAAGAAAGAAGGGTGGGAGAGAGAAAGAAGTAAAGAAAGAAAAGGAGGGAGGGAGAAAAAGAAGGAAAGAAAGGGATGGAGGGAGAGAAAGAAAGAAGAGGGAAAGGGAGAAAGAAAGAAAGAAAGGAGGAAGGAAAGAAAGAAGGGAAGGAGAGAGAAAGAAAGAGGGTGGGAGACAGAGAGAAAGAAGGAAAGAAAGGAAGGTTGGAGAAAAAGAAAGAAAGGTGGAGAGAGAAAGAAGGAAAGAAAGAAAGAGGTAAGAGGGAGGTATGATGGCACAAATTCTGTCCTGTGTTCAAACAACACACCAAACTGAGTTCTCAACTTATAACCATTCGCTTAGTTTCTTTTCGAAGTTAAAACCGCACTGAAAAAGTGGCATATGATTGTTTTTGACACTCACAACCATCTTCATGGTCACATGATCAAATTCGGATACCTGGCCATACTTACGATGGTTGCAGTGTGCTCGGGGTCATGTGACCTTCAGACAAGCAAAGTCAACGGGGAACCCAGTTTCACTTAACAACCATGTCGCTGACCTAAAAACTGCAGGGATTCATTTAGCAGCTGTGACAAGTAAGGTCATAAGATGGAGCAAAATTCATTCAACAACTGCCTCACCCAGCAACAGAAATTTTGGGCTAAAATTATGGCCGTAAATCAAGGACTATCCACATTGTATTAAACCATTTTTTGAGGTTCACAAAAGTGTACCAAACTATGCCTTAAGCAAAGGAGCAGAATTCCCTCCAATCCCTTAAAGAAACCAAGCTAAGATTCAAAACCAAACTTATCGATGTGACATTTTTCAGTTAGAATAACAGAGTTGGAAGGGACCTTGGAGGTCTTCTAGTCCAACCCCCTGCTTAGGCGGGAAACACGATGAAGGATGTTTCACAAACCCTGCCTGGATAACTGGAGAGACAACTGCGCTGAATAGACTATAGACTTTATTGGCCAAGTGTGATTGTACACACAAGGAATTTGTCTTCGGTGCAAATGCTCCCAGTGTACATAAAAGAAAAGATACATTCGTCAAGAGTCAAGAATCATCAGGTAAAACACTTAATGACAGTCATAGGGTATAATAAGCAATCAAATCATACTAGGAAACAGTCCATATAAATCGTAAGGATACAAGCAACAAGGTTACAGTCATACATACAGTCACAAGTGGGAGGAGATGGGTGAAAGGAAGGATGGGGCGATTAACAGTAATAGTAATGCAGACTTAGTAAATAGTTGGACAGTGTTGAGGGAATCATGTGCAAAGTGCTTTTCCTTTTGTTCAGAACAATCTTTTAAAGCGGTGTTCTCAATCTTGGCCCTTGAAGATGGAGGGACTTCAATTCCCAGAATCCACCCAGGCAGCAAAGCAAAGCTGGCTGGGGGATTCTGGGAGTTGAAATCCACTCATCTTCAAGTAGCCAAGGTTAAAAATCCTCTTTTAAAGGATGAAAAAGCCAGGCTTTGGGTGACCGATTCTGAATTTTCGGAAAAGTATATTCTCTGCCTTCTCTGTTCAGCGAAAAGAAATGGGATGGCACCCCATTTCTGGGTCTCTCCTGGCCTGGAACCCCAATCCTTGCGTTAATGTTTACATGGGTAACCAGGGGATTTCAGCCTCTGCACATTGCATTTTCTGCTTGGCCACGTCCATCTGTGTCCCCGCATAATGATTTTTTATGCTACATTAATTTAACACACTGATGCAAGCTGAGAGGGCTGGGATCCCGGGCTTTTTAATTGTGTCAAAGGAAAAAAAAAATTGTACACTTGCCCTTTCATTAAGAAGCAGTCTTTAGGATGGTCGGCCCACAGGAGGGGAGAAGGTCGGGCTGAGAAAGCGGAATGAGGCTTTAGTCGAGGAGTAGGCGGAGGGGAAGGAAAGGCCAGTAAATGCGTGGGTGTGAGCTGGGCGTGCAAATGAATGTATACGTGCCCAGGAGCTGACGGGAGGCTGAAATGAGAGTTCTGAGACAGGAGGGTATTTATACATACTGTTAACTCAGGATTTTGCTCTTGGCGTTTTATTGGAAGAAGACACATCGGTCCTTACTTTTGCATTTCCTACGTTCCATATAGCAATAGCACTTAGACTTAAATACCACTTTATAGTGCTTTACATCCTTCTCTAAGGACCCAGTCAGCCTATTTGCCCCTAACAATCTGGGTCCTCATTTTACCCACCTCGGAAGGATGGAAGGCTGAGTCAACCTTGAGCCTGGTGAGATTCGAACTGCCAAACTGCAGGCAGTCGGCAGGCAGCAGAAGTAGCCTGCAGTACTGCACTGAGCCTTGGTGGCGCAGTGGTTAGAGTGCTGTACCGCAGGCCATTTCTGCTGACATTTCTGCTGCAATTTGGCAGTTCGGATCTTACCAGGCTCAAGGTGGACTCAGCCTTCCATCCTTCCGAGGTGGGTAAAATGAGGACCCAGATTGTTGGGAGCAATAGGCTGACTCTGTAAAATGGCTTAAAAAGGGCTGGAAAGCACTGTGAAGAGGTATATAAGTCTTATTGCTCACCACTGCACCACCATGGCTCATTTATAAAGCAAGGGTCCCCAAACCTGGGTTGTTGTGGTCCAATACTGGGAGAGAGCGCCAAGGACCCAGAGCTCTGGCAAAAGCCCCTTAATTTCCCCAAATAAAGTGACCTCCCCATCCTACATTTGCCAGTGATGCTTATCCTGGCATCTTCACTACCCATAATTTGATGCCACTATTTTCTTTTAGCGCCCCGCTTTGCGGTGAGAATGTTTTCCACTTTTCTATAATCTCTTGAGTCCACTTCCCTCGATTGCCTTCCCTGCATCTAATAAAATTGTAAAGGCTACAATAAAGGCCTGTCTTCTTATATGCGTAAACCATTGAAAGCTCACTTTCTGGAAAGTGAGCTTCAGTGGAGGAATGACTCTGCATGAGTTGCCAATCTGAGAGGCATTCAGAGTGGTAATAGGACACCTCTAATGATCCACAGTCCAAAGCATTGCTTGGGATGATCTGTCAGAGCATTTGCAGCATGACTATATTATGAGACAATCCAGGAGCAAAACACAGCACACAGAGACTTAGACATTTAACAGTGGTTTATATAAAAAAAATATACATGGTAGGCAAAATACCTTACAAGCAATCAACCTTCTTAACTCTACACGGAGAACTCTGCAATAAAATAAATAAATAAATAAAATAAATAACGGACACAAGGAGAGAGAAACACACCCTCTAATGCCTGCCTTATATAAACACCTCTTAAAGTGCTAAAGACTTCTGTGGACCTATACATAGTCTTAAAAAAGCAATACCAGTGCTGATTCATCCTCACTGCATCAGCCTTATATTGCATCAGCCTTACAGCAGCTGGTCAGCTCCTAAATATCAATACCTTAACACGATCCTTTTGTCTGAACAGAACAAGCAAGATTCAGGAAACTGAATTAATAAACTTCCCAAGAAAGTCATATTTAACAAGGGTGCTTTAAGAAGAAACAATTTAACAAGATAATTACCAAATTTATTTGGCAAGGGAAAAAACCGAGGATAAACCTAAAGGCAATGCAAGATATGAAGAGAAGGGGAGGTATGGCACTCCCAATTTGGGAATTATACTATTGTGCAGCCTCCTTACTTTGGTTGAAAGAGTGGGTAAATTTGTCGAATAAAAGAATCTTATTTCTAGAAGGCCATGACTTACAGAGGGGATGGCACGCATTTTTAGGGGACACTGGAAAAATTAAGCAGAAGTATTTCCACAGACATAATTAGAGATTCTTTATTGGCTAATTGGAACAAAATAAAAAAAAAATCATTATCTAAAAATCCCAATCTGGATCTCAACGATGGAGGCGATGATACATCCAAATAATCTAGACCTTAATAAAATGATAAAATACAAAGACCTTGATGCGCAAGGAACTTTAAAATCATGGCAAGATCTCCAAGAACAAGAGCTACAAGTAGACCGATGGGCTTACCTGCAAATTCAAAATAGATATAGCCAGGACAAGAAAAAATTTATGCTAAGCTACAACAATTAGATAAAATCCTATTAGGCCCAGATTTTTTTTTTTTAAAAAAAATTATAATTATTTATTAGAGATAGAATTAGAAGAGGAAGTAGTCAAAGGCAACATGATAGCTTGGAGTAGAAACATAGGACGTAGCATTACATTATTAGAATGGGAAAAGGTCTGGACAAGGAATAATAAAATGACAAAATCATCAACATATAATGCTTATAAAATGTTTTATAGATGGCATCTCTCGCCCTCGAGAATAGCGAAAATGTCTCCTAACATGAATCCGAATTGCTGGAAATGTAAAAAGAAACACGGAACATTCTTTCACATGTGGTGGTCCTGCACTGAAGCCCAAAGATACTGGCATAGAATTAAAAAAATGGTTAGAGGAAATAACAGCAGAGCAAATTGAATTAAAACCAGAATTCTTCTTATTGGAGATATTTAATAGACAAATTTCTAAAAAAGTCATATATATAATACTGCACATTCTTACTGCAGCCAGAATAACCTTTGCACAGTGTTGAAAACAAGCAGATATTCCAACAGAGGAAATGGTCATTCAGAAAAGGGGGCGTGCATAAGCGCACCAACGTGCCTACCGTCCCTGTCCTATTGTTTCTCTTATTCTTCTTTTATTTTTCTTATATGTACCCATTTCATGTATTCACAACTATGTATACACTTATACTTATTATCTTGTAAACAATTGGCAAATCAAATAAATAAAAATAAATAAATAAATAAAGCCTGTGCAGAGATGGATAAGTTAACCCTAGCACTTAAGGAAAAAGAAACATCAGAATACTATAGAAGCTGGAAATGCTGGTATGAATGGATAGAACAAAAATAGAAAATATATTAGAATATAACGTAAAATGTAAAAGAGGTAGTAATTATATATTCGTAATAAGATGTATTTGTAAATATATCACCAATATTGATAACAAACAAGGAACCATAGACTGTCGATAATAGAATTGCTAGGGTTTTTTTAATCGTCTTTTTTTCCCCTTTTTTTTCCTCTGTGTTATGTATGTGTTTGTTTGACATTTTAGTTGTATAATCAATAAAGTTTTCTAAAAAAAAAAGAAGAAACAATTTCTGTCACAAAATGTTTTCATTTTCACTGTGAGGTTTTGTAACTGGCAAATTTCCTTGCAATTTACATCTTATTTTCCATCCACAAAGCCTTAACTTTAAAAAAAAAATGTAGCACTGAAGTATAAACTTTCATGCTAATGTCTATTAATATTAAAATCATTTAAAAATAATAAGATGCACATACAAATTGCTGGTGGGAATGTGTATATAAGAAGTACTCTATGGGAATCGCAGAGAAATAAGTTTTCCAACCTGTGAACATACATAATTTCAAAATAATCCTTTTTTTAAAATATTGAGAAGCGGACTCTTGTGATTTATGAAGGTTACACATTAAGTGGAGGAAATGAATTTGATATTGGGGATGATCTAAAGGGGGAAGAAATTCTTCCCTGAATCCTTCAGGGAGGAGAGAGGGGTCAAGTTGGAGAGCAGTTTTTGTCCCCACCAGCTGGAAAAATAGTGAGGGACTCTTTGGGAAAAGTGAAAAACTGGGTCAGCAGAAGAACTAAATTCCTAGAAACAAGATAATCAAACAGTGACCCTATTTGGGTGGCTAAAACTTCAGACAGCAGCAGATGGAAACAAAGATTTCCTTCTCTTTCTTTCTTTCTTTCTTTCTTTCTTTCTTTCTTTCTTTCTTTCTTTCTTCCCTTCCTTCCTTCCTTCCTTCCTTCCTTTTCTTCTTGCTTGCTTGCTTTCTCTCTCTCTCTTTCTTACTTATTTTTTCTTTCTTTCTCTCACTTTCCCTCTCTCTCTTTCCCTCCCTCTCTCTTTCCCTCCATGTCTCTTTCTTTCCCTCTTTCTCTTTCTCACTCTTTCCCTTTTATCACTTCTCTCTCTCTTGCTCTCTTTTTTATCTCTTTCCCCCTCTCTTTCTCTATCCTTCTTTCCCCCACCCTCTCTCCCTCTCTTTCTCTCTCTTTTTCTCTCTCTCTTTCCCTCTCTCTCTCTCTTTCACCTAGCATTTAGTGATCATCCAGAATTTTGCAGCTGAAGGCTGGTAGCCATGTAATTCCAGATCAAATTAGGGAATCCGTATCATGGAATTGATCACCTTCTAAAGAAATGGCAGGATCTTGTTCTTTACCTGTTTTGCAGGAAATGACTAACCTCAGATTGATATTAGACAGGGAGAAGAGGGAGGTGTTCCCTGGTTGATGGCCAGTGGACATGACTCCTTCTTCTTTACTGGCCAAAGGATTTCCACTCACCATTTCTACTTTCTGAAGGTGATCAATGACCATATGTCGTGGGGTGGTCCAATGATCTTTCTACAAAACAAGAAGATGGTTGTGGTCCATATGTCGTGGGGTGGTCCAATGATCTTTCTACAAAACAAGAAGATGGTTAAAAAGACAGAAGAACCCAAACAAAGTAGACGGACTTCCCTTTTCTCCCGCTTTTAAGGGGCCATTATGGGTCACATCGGTTTGAGGGCACCCTCTTCCAGCGATGGGATTCAAAAAAAATTACTACCGGTTCGTGGGTATGGCTTGGTGGGTGTGGCTTGGTGGGCGTGGCATGGGAAGGATACTGCAAAGTCCCCATTCCCTTCACACCCCACTAACCTGCTTTCCAGTTTCGTTCTTGTTCTGACCCACACCCTTTCCCAACAAATCAAACACAATCCAAAAGGAACAGAAACCTTGTAATGCTTTTACAAAATAATTAGCTGTGATAAGCACAAGCTTTGCCAAACTGTGCGAGACTTGCCAAAAGGTAACAGACAAGAAATAATTTGCAAAATAAGAATCTTCAAATACAAACTCAGGGTACTGGAATGTCCACGAGGCTGGAGTTTCAAAACATCTTTGCCTTCTGCAAAGAAGGTTAGTTTCACAGCTGGCTTTTATCTTCTTGAAGGAGGGGCCGTTACCTTGCAGCCTTACTCCCGAGTCACCACAATCTCTGAAGGCAGCAGTCCACTCCCTAATGGTCCTGGCCCCTCATCTGAGTCCTTGCTCTCCTCAGCCGTCCGCACCTGCTGCTGGCTAACCACAACAGTTCTCCTGTGCAGGGCAACAAAAGAAGACCCAGCCGATCAGCTGGGACTCAGGAGGCAGAGAATAGATGGGGGCGGGGCCAGTCAGAGGTGGGATTTACCGGTTCTCCGAACTACTCAAAATTTCCACTACTGGTTCTCTAGAACTGGTCAGAATCTGTTGAATACCACCTCTGCCCTCTTCCCTTATGATGGGAGTAAACTCCACATAAAGCGCTCTTTTGGGGCAACACTAGTAGATACCTGCCTACCTATCACAGAGAAAGGAAGTGCCAGGACTAGACAGAAGAATTCCCTGACTCAGGAATTCTAGGAGTTGAAGTCCACAGGTTGTAAATGGGCCATAGTCGCCCACCTTATCCAACTATAGTTGTCCATAGTTGCTACTTTACCCTAGGAATATCTAGAATAGAAGTGGGCAACTGTGATCCCTTCACAACTTGTGGACTTCAACTCCCAGAATTCCTGAGCCAACATGACTGGAATTCTGGGAGTTGAAGTCCACCGGTCATAAAGAGGCCATAGTTACCCACCCTTGCTCTACTAGATATTCCTAATGTAAGATAGCATCAAGGCCTTGACAACTCTGGTGGGCCTGATTCTCCATCCTTGGGGCCTGGTAGGATCACTACTTGAAAGAGATCCAGGGAGTTGGTTTAGCTGTCACTTTAATTTCCTACAGTGCCTTTGATGGACCAGTTAAATAAAAAAAAAATAGAATGGTGATGTTTGGGGCATTAAACTAGGTTCTTTCAAGTGGAGCCAAGGCAGACATCAACACAGGCTTCTGCCAACATTGTTGAGGCCTTAGCAACAACCCTTGAATGCCTGAATAAATCTGGCCATAGTCCCAGAAAGAGATACCAGAATAAATGTGTATTCTAGTAAAACATAAGCATTACTTTGCTTCCCATCATGATTTTAAATGGTCTGTATTCTGAAAACACACCATGGCTACATTTGTACAATGTATGTAACCAAATTACTGATTTAACCCACGTGCTGGACTCTTACAAATATTCTTGAAACAACCAACCAACCAGGTTGGATTCCCACCAAATACAGAAAGGAGCCAGGCCAGATTGTAAATAGTAAACTGTGTATGCTTGCAGGGCCCACCAAATAACCAAATTATTAACCAAGCGTTACATATTGTGCAAACGCAACTGTTCAGGATTTATCTGACCTGATCAAGCATGCGTGAACACTGCCACTCCGGAGAGAAGATTTCTGGGCCATTCATCCTAGAGTTGGTTGGTCTCCTTGTCCCGGGCAACATCTTCCCATGGGCATCTTCTGGGTTGCTGAGAGGGGCGGGGGGGGGGGGGGTAAGAGGAGGGGAGAAAGAAAGATGGGTGAGTGGTGGGTTGTATAATGTGCGCTGGGGGTTAAGTGGCTTGCTTGTGTTGGATGAATGGCGAGTGGAGCCTAACAAGCCACAACGAATAGGGGTTGAAGGACTCTCCAGACAGGAACTGACAGCTTGATTTCAAGCTTGTCATGCATGAATTTGGTGAGCATTGAGGAGGGAACATTCCTTCACAAAGCACCCGGCTCTCCTGGCTGCCGATGGACAAGCCACCGAGAGGAACAAAGGATTTTGGGAGGGAAGCTTGGTGGGTTGGGGCGGGATTCTGCCAAGTAGCTACCGCTAAAACAACCTCAAATCTAGGTTGGGGTTTCAGATCTCCTGTCCTTCTTACCTACTCAAATCCGCCATACCCCACCTCTGTCTGACACAAATCTTATTCAGGTCTGGTCTGCTCACATTTTGGTTTTTGTTTGTTTTTACAGGAAGAACACGAGAAACAAGGAGAATTGAGACATGAAGTGGGCCACCAAGGAAGGGATTAGCCTTCTTAGCAAACAGTGCGGGAGGAATGGAACAGCTCGGTGGACATGATTCAGCCCAAAGGAAGCATGTTAAGGATCCTGGTTTATTTTCTTAGGAAAGGGATACAGTTGGGAACATGTCCTCCACCAGAAGTGGTATTCAGCCGGTTCTGACCAGTCCTGGAGAACAGGTAGTGGAAATTTTGAGTAGTTCGGAGAATCGGCAAATCCCACCTCTGACTGGCCCTGCCCCCCATCTGTTCTCTGCCTCCCGAGTCCCAGCTGATTGGCTGGGTCTTCTTTGGTTGCCCTGCACAGGAGAACAGAGCTGGAAAGCAGGTTAATGGTTTACTTACTTTACTTTATTGTCATTGCACCTCATACCACGAAATTAAATACCATCTTCAGTGTATATTATGATTGAAAATAAACACGAACACACATCCTTCACATTCTATACATTGAATTGAAAACCCCTGATATTGCGTTAATATTGCAATTAATGGGGTGGGGAGGGGAGGGGGATTTTGCAGTGACGTTTCCCCAGGAGTGGGGAGAGAATGGGGCAATTTACAATATGCTTCCCCTGCCGTGCCCACCAAGCCACGCCCACCAAGCCATGCCACGCCCACCATGCCAGAACCGGTAGTAAACATTTTTGAATCCCACCAGTGTTCTCCACACATAGGACTTAGAATTGCATAGTGGGTTGCATCCGACTAACCATATTTTTCAGCAGTCCAAAGTTGGTTGTCATCATATGCCCTGAACATCAGTTCCCAAAATATCTCCTAATTCCATTTCCCTACTGAATGGCATTTAATCAAATCTCATTTTTCCCCCTTTTCATTTGTTTTTAAGTAGTATCTCAGCCTTTTCTCGGTGGAGTAGTTCAGGAGAAGGGGGGAGAAGGTGGAGGAGGTCTCGTGGTCCAAATCTGACCCACGGCCTTGAAAGCCACCATCTCTTGATTTTGGATTATCTCAATAATCATTCTTAAACTTCTGCAAACTCCGATTGCAGGACAGTATTCTGGTATCTTGGTAGAAAAATATCTGGGAAACAGTCTTGGAGAAACATTGGAAGGGAAGGTCTAAATATGTGATTGATGTACTCTGGGGTTGTGTAAAAATCAGAAGGGCCATTGTTAGAAAAGTAGGTTTGGTTCTGGGAGCCATATTTTAAGAAGAATGTGGATACATTGGAAAAAATTCAGAGGAATAGACTTTGTTGCATGAACCCTGCCAACAAAGGTTCAAGAATTAAGGTACAGTATATCAGAGAAATGAGTATGCCCCCTCACTTTTTGTAAATATTTAAGTATACCTTTTCAATTTGTTTTTTCAGATCCTTAGAGAGTTCACTTGACACTTGGCTCCAATGGAAAATAGTGAGTATACAGCAGTGGTGGGATTCAATTTTTTTTACTACCGGTTCTGTGGGTGTGGCTTGGTGGGTGGGGTATGGCTTGGTGGACGTGGCAGGGGAAGGATACTGTAAAATCTCCATTCCCACCCCACTCCAGGGGAAGGATACTGCAAAATTACCATTCCCTCCCCACTCCTGGGGGAAGGTTACTGCAAAATCCCCATTCACTCCCCACCCCACTAACCTGCTTTCCAGCTCCGTTCTCCTGTGCAGGGCAACAAAAGGAGACCCAGCCAATCAGCTGGGACTCAATGGGAGGCAGAGAACAGATGGGGGCGGGGCCAGTCAGAGGTGGTATTTGCCGTTTCTCCGAACGACTCAAAATTTCCACTACTGGTTCTGCAGAACTGGTCAGAACCTGCTGAATACCACTTCTGGTATACAGCTTGTATAATTGTGTAAATGTGCTGTCCCCTCAAGATAACACAACACAGAGCCACTAAACCGCTGGCAACCAACATGAGTACACCCCTAAGTAATCATGTCCAAATTGGGCCCAAGTAGCCGTTTTCCCTCCCTGGTGTCATGTGATTCATTAGTGTTACAAGGTCTCAGGTGTGAAGGGGGTGCAGGTGTGTTAAATTTGGTGTTATTGCTCTCTCTCTCTCATACTGGTCAGTGGAAGTTCAACATGAAGATCTTTACAAAATGAATTGAAAAGGTACACTTAAATATTTACAAAATGTGAGGAGGTGTACCCACTTCTGTGACATACTGTATGTCTGACTGGAGAAGGTAGTGGTTGATTATAGCAACAACTTTTTTTCCAAGGGAAGAGTTTTCCTATGGATACAGGTAGTCCTCAAATTATGGCACTTTGTTTAGTGACTGTTCAAAGTTACAACGGCACTGAAAAAAGTGACTTAGGAGGGGCCCTCAAAATTACAACCATTGCAACATCCCCATAGTCACGTCATCAAAATTTGGACACTTGGTAACTGGCATATATTTACAAGAATTGCAGCATCCCGGGGTCATGTGTGATAGCCATTTGTGATCTTCTAACAAGTGAAGTCAATGGGGAAAACCAGATTCGTTTAACAGCTGCATGATTCACTCAACTGCTGTGATTCATAACAACCATGGTAAAAAAAAAAAACATCATAAAATCAGGCATGAGTCACTTAACACCTTGCTTTGCTACAGAAATTGACTTATTATCAATTGTGGTAATAAGTCAAGGGGTAGCTGTATTGGGCAAGGCTTCATTTAGAATAGAATAGCAATAAAATAGAATTAGAATAGAATACAAAATACAAAATAGAATAGAATAGAATGCAAAATACAAAATAGAATTGAATAGAATACAGCATACAAAATAGAATAGAATGCAAAATATAAAACACAAAATAGAATAGATTACAAAATACAAAATAGAGTAGAATACAACATACAAAATAGAATAAAATAGAATAGAATAGAATAGAATAGAATAGAATAGAATAGAATAGAA
>NW_020717419.1:6049-32776 GCF_900518725.1 Notechis scutatus | reverse complement strand
AAGGAGGAAGGAAGGAAGGAAGGAAGGAAGGAAGGAAGGAAGGAAGGAAGGAAGGAAGGAAGGAAGGAAGGAAGGAAGGAAGGAAGGAAAGAAAGAAAGAAAGAAAGAAAGAAAGAAAGAAAGAAAGAAAGAAAGAAAGAAAGAAAGAAAGAAAGAAAGAAAGTTACAATATCCATTAAAGAGGCAGGAAGTATCACAGAGAAAAAGCAGAGAGTGTCATTGTCACAAAAAAAAGGGTCACAATGAGTGGGCTCTCTCATTGAAGTTTGGGTGGGCAATTCTTTTTCCGACAGGGGAGTGAATTGCAAAAAAATAATCTGCTGGGGAATATGCGGAGGAGGAGAAGGTCTTAGGCAAGCAGTGAATGGAGACAGATGAGAAATGGATACTCATCTGGATACTCATCTTTTGTTGACTCCGGGTTTTTTCCCCCTCTCTTTCAGTTCCCTCTTTTCAGAATTAACAGAATAACAGAGTTGGAAGGGACCCTGGGAGGTCTTCTAGTCCAACCCCTTGCTCAGGCAGGGGACCCTACGCCATTTCAGACAAATGGCTGTCCAATCTCTTCTTTAAAACCTGCAGTGTTGGAGCGTTTACAACTTCTGTCATTCCATGATGAATTGTTCTAACTATCAGGAAATTTCTCCTTAGTTCTAGGTTGCTTCTCTCCTTGCTTAGTTTCTATCAGTTGCTTCTTGTCCTGCCCTCAGGTGTTCTTCTCTCTCTTGCAGACAGGAAACTACAGGGAATTTCCCAATTATCAAGGAACTCAACTTAAAAAAAAAATAGGAATTTTGCAATTAAGATCATGCACCACTCGTTTGAAGCCTGTCCTACATGCTACAATTCTGTAAGCATTTTTTTTTATAAATTTCATACTATAACATCAAAGACTTTATCTGCAAGAGGGACTGAACCCTCAGACAACCCCTTTGTTCTGATTTTAAACAAAAAAAAAATGTTGGCCTGTAATTTGCAACATTTTGAGTTGATGGTTCCTTATCCGTCACCACTGCTTTGTTCAATGTAGCCGCTGATGTTCTTAGAAAAAGAATGATATTTTTCTTTTGAAGCCTTACAAGGACCTTATATTTCACTCCTGCTCCAACTCCTGGAAAAACGCAATCCTTCTTTTTGGTTCAGTCCTACATATTTTATTTTTAAATGGATAGCTGGAATTTTGGAAGCTGGCTGGTCTACAATTCTGAATTGCTGCTGTTTCCTCCTAGGAAATTAACAGAATAACAGAGTTGGAAGGGACCTTGGAGGTCTTCTAGTCCAACCCGCTGCTCAATCAGGAAACCCTATACCATTTCAGACAGATGGTTATCCAATCTCTTCTTAACAACTTCCAGTGTTGGAGCATTTATAACTTCTGGAGGCAAGTTGTTCCACTGATTAATTGTTCTAACTGTTATTTCCCATTGAGAAATGAAACAGGAGAAATGCATTGTTTGGTAAACAGTGACTGAATGTTTCATACAGTCGTGGACCATTCCAGCCATCGAATCTAACATCCTGTTCTGTTCAGGAATTGAGAATAAAACCTTCTCTGCACATGGCTGTCCAACCTCTGCTTGCTGATCTCTAAATAGATTTAGGAAATCCTGCTTTGAAATTGGACTGCTTGCAAAGCAGTGGTGGGATTCAAAAATGGTTACTATCGGTTCTGTTGGCGTGGCTTGGTGGGCGTGGCTTGGTGGGCATGGCAGGAGAAGGTTACTGCAAAATCTCCATTCCCTCCCCACCCCAGTAACCTGCTTTCCAGCTCCGTTCTCCTGTGCAGGGCAACCAAAGAAGATCCAGCCGATCAGCTGGGACTCGGGAGGCAGAGAATAGATGGGGGCGGGGCCAGTCAGAGGTGGTATTTGCCGTTTCTCCGAACTACTCAAAATTTCCACTACCGGTTCTGCAGAACTGGTCAGAACCTGCTGAATACCACTTCTGGTATACAGCTTGTATAACAGTGTAAATGTGCTGTCCCCTCAAGATAACACAACACAGAGCCACTAAACCGCTGGCAACCAACATGAGTACACCCCTAAGTAATCATGTCCAAATTGGGCCCAAGTAGCCGTTTTCCCTCCCTGGTGTCATGTGATTCATTAGTGTTACAAGGTCTCAGGTGTGAAGGGGGAGCAGGTGTGTTAAATTTGGTGTTATTGCTCTCACTCTCTCATACTGGTCAGTGGAAGTTCAACATGGCACTTCATGGCAATGAACTCTCTGAAGATCTTTACAAAATGAATTGAAAAGGTACACTTAAATATTTACAAAATGTGAGGGGGTGTGCCCACTTCTGTGACATACTGTATGTCTGACTGACTCCCCACCCCAGTAACCTGCTTTCCAGCTCCGTTCTCCTGTGCAGGGCAACCAAAGAAGATCCAGCCGATCAGCTGGGACTCAGGAGGCAGAGAATAGATGGGGGCGGGGCTAATCAGAGGTGGGATTGGACGGTTCTCTGAACTACTCAAAATTTCCGCTACCGGTTCTCCAGAACTGGTCAGAACCTGCTGAATACCCATCTCTGTTGCAAAGGGTACAAAGCCCAGTCAGGCAATAGGCTTAGATTAAAAAGGGAAATGGCATGCGCTGGCTCAGTGGCTAAGACGCTCTTAGCTTGTCAATTGGAAAGGTCGGCAGTTCAGTGGTTCAAATCCCTAGCGCTGTGTATGGGGTGAGCTCCCGTTACTTGTCCCAGCTTCTGCCAACCTAGCCGTTCGAAAGCATGTAAAAAAAAATGCAAGTAGAAAAATAGGGACCACTTTGGTGGGAAGGTAACAGCGTTCTGTGCGCCTTCGGTGTTTAGTCATGCTGGCCACATGACCAAGGAGACATCTTCGGAAGCACTGGCTCTTCAGCTTTGAAAAGGAGATGAGCACCGCCTCCTAGAGTCTAGCACGTATGCACGAGGGGACCTTTACCTTTAAAAAGGGAAAGAAGCAATAAAGCAAAATTATTTCTAGTAAATCAGCGGCATCTGGTTATTTGTGCCAGCAGATCCCACTCTGATGTCTACCTGGAACAACAGCCAAAACATCCATTGATCCATTCCAAGATGCTTCTGTTTCTTTTTCAGATTCTAGCAGTTGTAGTCCTGGAGTTACGACCGTTCAAAGTTATGACAGACCCCTTCTAAAAACTATCCAGTTCTGAAGTTCCAATAACATTTAGGGTGCTTGGCTACCAGCCCACATCTATGGCCACCTATAAAATTCTGTGGTCACATGACTGCAATTTAGGAGATTTTTGCCGAAAACCAGCATTTTAAGGAGCCTCGGTGGCGCAGTGGTTACAGTGCAGTACTGCAAGCTGTGCAATTTGGCAGATCGAATCCCACTGGGCTCAAGGTTGACTCAGCCTTCCATCTTTCCGAGGTGGGTAAAATGAGGACTCAGGTTGTTTGGGGGAGAATATGCTGACTTTGTAAACCGCTTAGAGGGGGCTGTAAAAGCACTATGAAGAGGTCTATAAGTCTAAGTGCTCTTGCTATGTATTTCTAGGTTTCAGGGTGGGAAAATGTCCATAGCGAACAATGGGTTTGCTTAATGACCATCGTGATGTAGACTTCTAGAGACAAACCACAACTTCTGAAGGCAAGCCCTTCCGCTGTTTAATTATTCTAACTCAGGAAATTCTAAATTAGTTTCCTCCTGGATCAGTTTCCATCCATGGCTTCTTGTCCTGCCTTCAGGTGCTTTGGAGAATAGCTTGACCCCCTCTTCTTTGGGGCAGCCCCTGAGATATTGGAAGACTGCCATCATGTCACCCCAAGTCCTTTTCATTAACCCAGATATGCCCAATTCCTGCCATCTTCATATATATTTTTAGCCTCCAGTCCCTTAATCACCTTTGTTGCTCTTCTCTGCACTGTTTCCAACTTCTCCACATTAAAAAAAAAATATTGTGGGGACCAAAACTTAGATGCATTCAGTTTTTTTCCAAGGGTGGTCTTACCAAGCCCTTATAAAGTGGTACCAACACTTCACGTGATCTTGATTCTATCCTCTGTTCATGCAGCCCAGGACCGGAATCTTTGGAACTCATTGCAACGAGAGAAGGTCGGGACGAGCGAAACAGAGGAATCTAATATTTTGCAGGCTGAATATCGAGCTACGAGGAGCTGAAGGCTCAGAATCCGCCCCCCCCAACCAAAAAAAAAAAAAGCAGCTTCTTTTCCTAGTGGCTGAATCCTACCTTTGTTAGCAGCCTAATCCCCTGCTTGTTGTGGAGGGGTCAGCAGAGGTCTGGGGAGGAGTTGGGGTGGGCTGGAGCGTCCCTTGTTCGTTTAGGGCCAGGGGAGCGTTGAGTTGCTCTTTTCTGATGAGTAAATCCCCCCCTTGGGGGCCTCTGAAATGACCTGCCCCGCAGCACAGCCTTTAAGCCTTTTGTAAAGGGATTTCATGGCAGAACTGGCAAATTAGGGGAGAAATGAAAGCCCCCTAAGCCCCTGATTTCCTTTCTGGCGGGGTCCCTCTCTCAGGCCTACCGGGGACGCGGTGGGAGCCGGCCCAAACAAAAGGGGGAGCCCGCTTGCTTTGAATCCCAGGGGCAGGCGTGGGGGGGGAAACCCCACCACCAGCAGCAGCCTGGTGGGATCTTAAGCCCCCAGGAGGCAGGAAAAATGGGTGAGAGGAGAGGGGGGGGTCCCCCCGCCCTGGGCAAAGTCAGGGAATGGAATGAGACAAGGGGCAGCCTGGGATGGCAGGCTAGGTAGCTTAGACTGCTAATGAATTTCCAATTCCCCCTCCCCCCACCCCCGAAATAGATTTTTTAAAAAATTTCTTTTCCAGAGAACTGCAGGAAAGAGGGTGGAAGGTTTCTGTCTTCTCCCCCTCCGTGAGCAACTTTTAAAAAATAGTTTTAAAATGACGATTCTGCTCGGGAAGAGACAGATCGTCCTGGGGGGAAAAAATAAATAAATCGGTGCAGTGGCTAAGAGAGGATTGCCAATTCCATAGCACATCATTCAACCCCATTTTGACAACTTAGAATGAGTGCCACCCTGAACACACACACCCTGTTGTGTGTGTTCTTCTCACTCTGGGTCCTTTTTGGGGAAAGGATGTGTTCCCTTCCTTGGAATTTTCCCAGTTGCAACCCAATCAGCGATTAAATTTTAGCATCGCTAATATGGGATTTTAAGCCATGGGTGGGAAGTCCTCCCCTTGGCCAGAGGAATCTGTCAGTTTCACCGTTTTCACCCAATGCTTTTTTCTTGGCTACCTAGACTGGGGTGTCAGGTCAACTGTGTCGGCCTTGGAAGCCATTTTTTGCTTGGAAGCTTCGAGGCTGCCTCATTTAGGGCCTGGGAATTTGGGAGGGGCGATTTCATAGTGAGTAGAAGATTAGAATCATCAAAATTCTTTCTCAGAGAGTCAAGGACATGTTACCCTGCACCTGGAGAGGATTGTCTGGAGGGATGTCTCCAGCTGGGGTGATGATTTGATGGGCCATGTCATGGACTGATGGGTGCAGGGGATGGGTCTTTGATTTTTTTGGGGGGAAGGGAAAACCTGGAACTCTCAGATTTGGGTTTTCCTAGATGGGTCAATATGACAACTCTAATAAAATGGAACTTTGAGGAAAAGTTTTTCTCAGAGTTTATTGGTTTGGAGTTGGTTAGTTGGAACACAGTTAGTTAGTTAGTAAGTTAGTTAGTTAGTTAGTTCAACTTGGAGGCTAAAGATCAGGCGTGGGATTCAAATTTTTAACCACCAGTTCTGTGGGTGTGGCTTAAGTGGTGGGCGTGGCTTGGTGGTCATATGACTGGGTGGACATGGCTTGGTGGTCATGTTATTGGCTGGGTGTGGCCAACTCAATATCACTCAGGCAAGCATCTCCTCGCCTGGCCTCTCATGACTGTGGGGATGCTGCACCAGTCGTAAGTGTGAAAAATGGTCATAAGTCACTTTTTTCAGTGCCAATGCAACGTTGAATGGTCACTCCACACAAGTAAAGTACCAGTAAAGGAGGGGGGAAAAACTCCAGAGACGTTCCTGAGAGAGGAAGTCTAGTCCTGCCAAGAATGTAATAAGGGTTAACGGAGAGGCAGTTTCTGTAAGCAACACCAGAATGTTTCCTTCCTGCCTTCCTTACAGGATTAGGGCAGTAATTTCTTCTAACAACTAGTTCTCCAAACTGCTTAGAATGTTAACAACCGGTTTTAGCGAATAGGTGTGAACTGGTAGAATCCCACCCCTGCTAAAAATGCAGCATGGCCTTCTTCAATTCGAAGAGAAACTCATTTGGCAGGCTGAGGCAAAGAGACAGTCCCGGAACCAGAGAAATCCGGGGGCTGGACAGGAGACAGCCTGTATCTGTCCTCAGTGTGGAAGGGATTGCCACTCTCGAATTGGCCTTTTTAGCCACCTCTTTTCAGAGCACGATACCATAGTCTCTTGAGACTGAAGGATGCCAGTTCAATTCAATAAAATGGAACTTTGGGGAAATGTTTGTCTTGGAGTTTATTGGTTTGGAGTTGGTTATTTGGAATGCTGACACCTTCTTTATGAAGAAAGACCTCTCAGGGGGCCCACTAAGATGTTATCAAAGATCAAAGAACACGAGACATTCTTCCATCTTGCAGGTGGCCCTAGGAGAAAACAGGGAGAACTGTTACGGTCACGAGCGGCATTTCATGGAACATTAAAACCCCACATATATTGTACTATACAGAGATAACATGCCTACGATAGCAGAAAACAGTGTTTTTGTTTTGTTTTAAAAGAATTTTATTTATTTAAACAGAACAGGAAAAAAAGAGAAGTGTGGGGTGAGACAAACCATGAAAGTAGAGATGGAGACCTAGAAATGCCACTCAAGTCAATGGAAATATTTTAGAAATAATAGAATGAATAATGAATAAGTGGGGGGGGGGGTTGCCCCTGGCTGGTGGTCAACAGTGTTGAAATGATGAATTTAACTGGGCTAGTGAAGTCCTCCACTTTTCTAATGTATTGTAAACATCACATGCTTATTAAAAAATGGTAGGTCTTCAGTTGACCACTTCCATTCAGCATTTGGTCCTCATTGATCTTCTTCATGGATAGGGACAGGGGGAAGAGATCTGATTGAGGCAGGTTTCCATCCTGTCTTATTTCACCCCAATGAGATCTGAGTTTGCAGAGAAGAATATGTTCTCTGCTGAGCACAGATTGGTTTGGGTCTGGGCTTGATTTTCAAGTCAGGTTTCATTGCTTCAGAGATAATCTAATTCTTTTCATTCTCATTGACCAAAGGGTGAGGCATCATGCATGTTAAAAATGACCCCTGTGGACATCCCTGGAAGGGAATCAACTCACAACTATCTTTTTGTTATTGTTGGTTGGTTTGTTTGCTGGCACAATTGAATAATTGAATAAAGTGTGTGTGTGTGTGTGTGTATACACACACACACACACACACACACACACACATACATACACACTATACAGAAGCCTGATGATGGCAGATGAGATTCTGCCGAAACGTTGCTACAACTTTAAAAGCACAACTACAATGACGTGGGAAAATACCCGAACAAAGCTGAATGCCATACATACATACATACATACATACATACATACATACATACATACATATATTTGTGGCATTTGGGTAGTGGTGGAATGAAGCCTTTCCAACTTTGACAGAAGCTGAAGGGTGGGCTCACTTTATCTGCAGTCTGATCTGCTTCTGGTTTTGATTACACACTCTCACATACAAAAAACTACTAAAGAAATTAGTAGTTTACTCAAAGTTGAGGAGATAACAGCGGACAAGGAATGGAAACCAAAACAAAGTCTCTGAAAGAACCTTGCCTAAGCGGTTCTGCCTTCAACAGAGGAATAGTCAAAATTCAGTCCAAGTTCCAAAAGCCAAATCAGGGTTGTGTCAGCCAGTCCAGCAGTCAGAATTTCATCAGCAGAAATCCAAAAGAATGTCATGCAAAAGCCAGAGATCAGATGGTTGTGTCCAGCAAAGGAACATGGATCAGGGCTGCTGTTTCAATTAGACTACAGCCAGCTCTGTTTAATCAAGATGTTTACTCTCATGCTTGGCCAGAAGTATTATGCCTTTGCTCTTCTCCCTTCTCTGCAGGGGCTTGAAGGCCATCATCAGCTGACTGTTCAGATACTCTCCGATTGGAGATTGGATCAACTTCAAGTGATTCTTGGCTTTGAAGCTTGTCTCCTGAAGCTGACAGTCCACAAGATCTACTGGAAGCTGCTCCTCAGTGTCTGTCATTGGAGTCCTGGGCCATGACATAGTCCTTTCATGTATGATAGAAAGCTTTGGGCATTTCAGTTGGCTTTTCTGCTCTAGAAATGATATGAAACTGTCCACAGAATTCCTACCTCTCTCCCGTAACATCCTCTTCCTCAGGATGTCCATCCAATAACCTGCTCCCACGCCATGTTTATGTCTCAATGTCTGATGTTCCTGATCATTCATCCAGTTTTGGTCACCACATTATTACAAAAAAGATATTGAGACTTTGAAAAAAAAAAGTGCAGAGAAGAGCTGCTAAGAGGTTTAAAATCTTGGAGACTAAAACATATAGAGAACGGTTGCAGGAATTGGGTATGTCTAGTCTAGAGAAGAGAAGGACTAGAGGTGACATGATAGCAGTGTCCCAATATTTGAAGGGCTGCCACAAAGAAGAAGGAGTCAAGCTATTCTCCAAAGCCCCCCAAGGCAAGACAGCAACAATGGATGGAAACTAATCAGGGAGAGAAGCAACCTGGAATTCAGGAAATGTCCTAACAGGGAGGACAATCAACCAGTAGAACGACTTGCCTTCACAAGTTGTGGGTGTATAGCAGAGGTGGGTATTCAGCAGGTTCTGACCAGTTCTGGAGAACCGGTAGCAGAAATTTTGAGTAGTTCAGAGAACCAGCAAATCCCACCTCTGACTGGAGATTTTACAATATCCTTCCCCTGCCACGCCCACCAAGCCACGCCCACAGAACCGGTAGTAAAAAAAAATTGAATCCCACCATTGGCGTCTCCTGCCTGAACAGGGCGTTGGATCCAAGATCCCTTCCAGCTCTATCCTGATTGAATTCAGCCTTGCACTGGGTGGAAGAGATATTTGGAAGAAGTTTAAGCAAAAGGTTGAGGATTGATCACAAAGAACACAGTGAATTTTCCCTCCTTCAGAAGAGCTGCATTGCGTATTTTGAAGTACACGAGATGCAACACATTGCCCTGGGGGGGGGGGAGATCTCCCCTCTAATGATCTAAGTGCTAGAGTCCACTGTAACTACATAGCCAAAAAGGCATTAAGAGTTGTTAACCTAATCCTACGTAGCTTTTTCTCTGGTAATATCACATTACTAACTAGGGCATACAAAACATTTGCTGGACCAATACTTGAATACAGTTCATCAGTCTGAAACCCGCATTATGTATAAAACCTAGAAAACTTAGAACTACGCTGCCTTCAGTCCAATCTAAGTATAGTACATAAAATCATACATTGCAATGTCCTACCTGTCAATCAATAATTCAGCTTCAACCATAACAATACAAGAACACACAATAGATACAAACTCAAGGTAAACTGCACCAAACTTGATTGCAGGAAATAACGACTTCAGCAACAGACTGGTCAATGTCTGGAATACTCTACCTGACTCTGTGGTTTCTTCCCCAAACCCCAAAAACTTTAGACTGTCTACTAGTGACCTCACCCCTTTCCTAAGAGGTCTGTAAGGGGTGTGCATAAGCGCCCCAACGTGCCTACCATCCCTGTCCTATTGTTTCTTTTATTTGTCTTATATGTATCCATTTCATGTATTCATAACCATGCTTAAACTTATACCTGTTATCTTATAATCACTTGACAAAATAAAATAAATAAATAAATGAAATAAAATCCTTTTCAAACCAAGCCTCTAAATTCTGGGTGTACTATTACCAAAACGCACCGCTATCAGGCAGCGTGTTTGTAACCTAATAACTCCATCGAGTGTTGCCAGATCATAAAAATAAAATATTGATCCTTACACCGAGGCCATAAACAGGCAGTTCAAAGATTGGAATCAACTCCCACCCCGTGCCCATTTTCCAAAGCAAAACAGAGATGAAAAACCCAGAGCGTTTCAAATCTCTCCAACAAAGATTGGAATGTAGGAAGGAAGGCTGGAAGCCACATTCAGGACATTATTTTGAGTTTCGGAGTCAAAGATCAAACCGACCTCGGATCATCTGGGATAAGTTGCAAAACCAACTGGGTGGTATATGCAGGCTTTACACCTCAACATTGTAAAGCTATGATCTCTTGCTTGAGCAGGAGGCTGGGCTAGAAGTGCTTTTAAGGCCTTAGTAAGATCACACTTGGAATATTGCATCCAGTTATGGTTGCCGAGAAAAGTTGTTGAGATTCTATAGCAGTGATGGTGAACCTTTTTGTTGTGGTGTGCCAAAAGTGCACGTGCAATGGCGTGCACCCACAATGCAATGCACCCAGCCCCCCTGCACATGTGCACGCAACACCCCCCCCCCCCTTCCCCGCACCGTACATGCGTGCGCCTCCTAGCTGATTTTCGGCCCGTTTGAGGTCATTTTCACCCTTCTGGAGGCTCAAGGGAAGCCTCTGGAGCCTTGGGAGGCTGAAAATGGGCTGATTTCAGCACTTCCAGTATTTTCACAAGGCCTGTTTTTCGACTTCCCGAGGCTGCAGAGGCTTCCCTCGAGCCTCCAGGAGGGTGAAAACGGCCTCAAACAGGCCAAAACTCAGCTGGGAGGAGCGTGCATGCGCAGTGCAGGTAAGTTTGGCTGGGGCTTGCGGGCACCTGTGGCACTCGTGCTATAGATTTGCCATCACGGTTCTATAGAATTCTTTATTGGCCAAGTGTGATTGGACACACAAGGAATTTGTCTTTGGTGCAAATGCTCTCAGTGTACCTAAAAGAAAAGATACATTCATCAAGAGTCAAGAATCATCTGGTACAACACTTAATGATAGTCATAGGGTACAATAAGCAATCCAATCATATTAGGAAACAGTCCATATAAATAGAAGAACAAAAAGAAGATTAAGTGACTGGAGGCTCAAACATATGAAGAACGGTTGCAGGAATGAGGTGATCAAAATTTAGACGCTTAGCAACTGACTCATATTTATGATGGTTGAGGTGTTGGGGATTATGTCATCCCCTTTTGTGACCTTCTGACAAGCAAAGTCAATGGGGAAGTCAGATTTACCGAACTAACTTAACAACGGCAGTGATTCACTTAACAGCTGTAGGAAGAAAGGTCATAAAATGGGGCAACACTCAATTAACACTCTGTCTCATTTAGCGACAGAGATTTGGGGATATGTGCACTGATTCTCCTGCACTGAATTCTGTTTACACTGATTCTCCTGCACTGAATTATATGTGCACTGATTCTCCTGCACTGAATTATATTTGCACTCCGTCTCCTGCGTTTTTCCCTGAGCACACAAAACTGTGGAAGCCACCCATGCCCAACGTGATCACTGAGCTGAGCCCAATGAAAATTGAAGGAAGGGCTGAAGCGGTGTGTCTCTTTGACACTGTCATGGCAACCCAGGGGGTATTAGCCCAGCTACGCAAGCAAACACTTGTGCCGAGGTGCGCTTAGAGGCCTGGCGCTTGGCAATCATGTTCCGTTCCACGCAAGACTTCATTAGCGCAAGCAAATAAAAGCCATAAATACTGGTTAATTTGCTGGCTAATTGATGTCCTCCAAACACCCTGTTTACTCAACAGCCAGCCACATCATTCCTGTTTAGGGCATGAATTGCCTCGTTTTCTTTTTATGACTCAGTTAATTAACCGTCCATCATTTGTATTTTGCACACGGGAGTCGAATGATAGGTCGAAGCTTGGCTTTGGTCTCCAGGTGTTGTTTGGATGCTGGGCCTGCCAAATCAAAGCCTAATTGATTATTTTCCTCCCTTCCTCTCTCTGCTCAGTTCAGAATTCGGTCCTGTAGGAGAGCTGTACGAATCACCAACTCAGAAAGACTGGTAGCAATCCTCGACTTATGACCAGGGGTGGGATTCTACCGGTTCAGACCAGTTTGGGCAAACCGGATGTTAAAGTTACAGCTGGTTCATCAAACCAGTATTCATCAAACAACTGGCTGGCCCTGCCCCTCCCGCCCTTCCCCTCCCAGGAGTCTCCACGTGGCCCATTTTTGATGGAGGCAAGTACAGGGTCTGCACGGAGGCTCTGGAAGGGGGGGGAAAGGGCCTTTCTGGAAGACCAGAAATGGGCTTGTTTCCAGCTTCTGGAGGGCCTCCAGAGGCCGAGGGACGCTGTTTTCGCCCTCCCAGAGGTCCGAGAGAGGCCACTGGATCCGTGGGAGGGTGAAAATGGCCTCCTCCGGCCTCTGGAGGACCCCCGGAAACCAGAAACAGGAAGTTCCAGTAGGCCACGCCCACTCAGCCACCGGGCAGCGAACTGGTTGCTTATGATCATTCACTGAAAAACGTGACTTGCGATCGTTGCAGCATCCCCACGGTCAGGCGATCTAAATGTGGACACTTGGCAACCCTCATGACAATTGCGCTGTCCCAGGGTCATGTGGTCCCAGGGGTGGGTTTCTACGGGTTCTGTCCACCTCTGTAGAACCGGTAGCTCCGAAGAGCAGCAGACATACAACCGGTTCTATGTCTGCTGATGTTTTTGCCCACCCGCCCACCCGGGCTCTTATCTGATCTTTATTTCCTGATTTTTTCAACTTCAGCTGCCAAACGAGGCACAGCTGCAATTAAAAAAAACAACAAGAAAAGAGGGCTGTTTCAAAGGCTGCTTCTCGGCACGCAGCATGCTAATGACGATTAACAGGCGCGCAGCTCCCAGCGTGCAGGGAAGCTCGTAAATCCCGAACTGGTAGTTAACCCTGTCATATCCCACCCCTGTGTGGTCCTCTTTTGTGAATTTCTGACAAGCAAAATCAAGGGAGGGGCAGCCAGATTCACTTAACGACCGTGGGACTAACTTAACAACTGCAGGGATTTGCTTAAAAACTCTGGCAAGAAAAATTGAAAAACAAGACAAAACTCACTTAGCAATGCAAACATTTTTGGCTCAATTATGGTTGTAAGTGGAGGATTATCTGGATTCTCTCCCCCTCCCCCTTAGTTTTGACCAACAACTTGTTGGACAACCATTGTAAGACCCTCCTATAGTTGCTTAAGTTCTCATTATAGTTCAAGTTCCTCCGATAGTCAACTCTCAGTCAATGGGAAATGGGAAGCTCCAAGATCTCAGATAGTTTCTCAAATCTGGTGCTTCCAAATAGCAAGAGCACTTAGACTTATATACCACTTCACATTGCTTTACAGCCCTCTCTAAGCAGTTTACAGAGTCAGCTTATTGTCCCCAACAATCTGGGTCTTCATTTTATCCACACCACTTCAGCCTTTCCTTCCATTTTCATCAGGCGCAGCTCAATGATCACAAGGGGCATGGGTGGCTTCCACAGTTTTGCGTGCTCAGGGGAAACTGCAGGAGACTGAGTGCAAATAACAGATAACAGATAATCAGAGTTGGAAGGGACCTTGTAGGTCATCTAGTCCAAACCCCCGCCCAAGCGGGAGACTGATAAATGGCAGTCCAATCTCTTCTTGAAAGTCTCAAGTGATGGCACTCCCACAACTTCTGAGGACAAGCTGTTCCATTGGTTGATTGTTCTCACTGTCAGAAAGTTTCTCCTTATTTCCAAGTTAAATCTCTCTTTGTTCAGTTTCATCCATTATTCTGGCCTACAGGAACTTTAGAAAATAGCTTGACCCCTTCCTCCTCTCTGTGGCAGCCCCTCAAATATTGGAAGACCGCTATCATGTCTCCCCTGGTCCTTCTCTTCACTAGACTAGCCAAGCCCAGTGTTAGATCTGATCTAACACTGCAGTTGGAGCGGAGCTCGAAGAGTTTTTAATAATGAGTTTATTTAGTTAGTTCGTAACACCCAGTTCCTGCAACCGTTCGTTGTATGTTTTAGTCTCCAGTCCCCTCATCATCCTGGTTGCTCTTCTCTGTACTTTTTCTAGAGTCTCAACATCTTTTTTATAATGTGGTCACAAAAACTGGATGCAGTACTCTAGGTGTGGTCTAAATGTAATTCAGTGCAGGAGAATCAGTGCAAATATAATTCAGTGCAGGAGAATCAGTGCAGGAGAATCAGTGCAAGGATGAAAGGCTGAGTCAACCTTAAGCCTGGTGAAATTCGAACTGCCAAATTGCAGGCAGCTGGCAGTCAGCAGAAGTAGCCTGCAACCACCGCGCCACTGTGGCTAAAATCCTTCCAAATTGCTCCTGAGTTGTAATTTGCACAATACATCAAGCTATAAGCAGACTGAGTTTATACCACAAGACGGTCCACAAACAAACTAACCAGGTTAACACTATCCAAGTTTAGTATGTTGTACAAATGAAGCTGCCTTGGCATGATGTGGTTTGGTTCAATGCATTCTGCAAATATAGCTAGAGAGTCTTCCTCTTAACTGCCTTCATCATCTTCATTCTATTTATTTAATGTTACGCTACAGATTTTTCTTGACTGATGGCCGGTCACTGTCAAAGTTGTAACAGACCTTGCAAAATTACGATTGGTTTTGAAGTTGCAAAATTATGATTGGTTTTGAAGTTGCAGTGGCTGCCCTACCCTTGCTGTTGTGTGACCATGTGGTCTTGGTGTGAGACAGCTAGGAGACTGAGTTTTAAACAGGGACAAACTTGAATTGAAACTTTGTTTGTTTAATCAAACTTCTTAACTGTCCGTCTCTCGTAGAGGGGCTCTGGGAGGTGTACAATTTAAATTGCTTCCCCCCCCATCACCGTGTGCATTTTTGAGATAAAATGCTCTGACCTAGTTATGGAAGGCAGTATAACTCAGCTGACAAGTCCCTGGTAACACCCCAGGATCTGGTTTTGTGTCAAGGCCTTGCCTGAAACAAATCCACAGTGATGAATTCCCAAACTCCCTTAAGAAATCATTAGCCAAGTCACCTGCTAGGCGGTTGCCTGAACTGGTGTTCCAGGGTTGTCAGTGTCTCCGTCTACTGTGCCAAAGTGTCGTCCAACGACTTTCAGCATCCATCTTCCTTCTTCTTGGCTAAGACAAATTCTGCAATGGGTGCTATGTGGAGTTAAGAGCAGCTGATGCTTTAATTGACGGGCTCCATGGTGTCTGGTCTACACAGAATCTGACTGGCTTACACCACCCACAGCTTTCTTGGCTTCCACAGCAGATGCCAGGGACTGCTCCCAACAGATGGTTCAAGAACATGCTTCATTTGCCATTGAGGCATTAGCCTTATATAACAAATAATCAGAGTTGGAATGGACTTTGTAGGTCATCTAGTCCAATTCCCCATCAAAGCAGGAGACCCTACACCATTTCTGACAGATGGGAGTCCAATCTCTTCTTGAAAGTCTGAAGTGATGATGCCCCCACAACTTCCGAAGGTAAAAGCTGTTCCATGGGTTGATTGCTCTCACTGTCAGAAAGTTTCTCCTTATTTCCAAATCTCTCCTTGTTCAGTTTCCCATCCATTATTCCTTGTCTGGTCTTCGGTGCTTTAGAAAATTGCTTGACCCACCCACCCCTCATTTTGGCAGCCCCTCAAATATTGGAACCCTGCTATCATGTCTCCCCTCCTCCCCTAGACTAACCAGGCCTAGTTCCTGTAACCGGTCTTCATATGTTTTAGCCTCCAGTCCCCTAATCATCCTGGTTGCTCTTCTTTGCACTTTTTTTTAGAGTCTCAACATCTTTTTTATAGCGTGGTGACCAAAACTGGATGCAGTACTCTAGGTATGGTCTTATTAAGGCTTTATAGAGTTATTTATTTGTTTATAGAGTTATTTATTTGTTTATAGAGCGGTTATATATTCTAGGTCTCCTTTTCTAGCCAGAGCCCTATGACAGTGTAAGGATTTTAACTTTCCAGCATTCTCCATCATGGAGCAGGAAGCTCAACAAATTCATGTGACCATGACCTGTTCTCTCTATAGATAGATAGATAGATAGATAGATAGATAGATAGATAGATAGATAGATAGATAGATAGATAATAGACAGATAGATAGATATGTAGATGTAGATGTACATATAGATATAGATATAGATAGATGGATGGATGGATGGATGGATGGATGGATAGATATAGATAGATAGATATACAGTATATATATGTAAGTATACATACATGTAAGTTCCCACGAAAACTTAAGAAAACAGTATATAGATAGATAGATAGATAGAGAGAGAGAGAGAGAGAGATTAGATAGATATAGATATGTAGATGTAGATATAGATGTAAATAGATAGATAGATAGATAGATAGATAGATAGATAGATAGATAGAGATACGTGTACATATACATCTCTATATCTATCTATCTATCTATCTATCTATCTATCTATCTATCTATCTATCTATCTATCATCTATCAGCAGGAATCTTCAGACCATCCCAGAAAAATGACTGTCCAACATTTGCTTAAACGCAAGTAGTCCTCCACTTACAACCCCATTTAAAGTTCTAATAGACACCCCACCCCACCCTCAAATATACATATGACCTGATTTTGAAGTTATGGCCACCACAGCGCACCCCCCCCCCATCCCACTCCACCAGATTTCCAGAAGTCTTGGGCCTGCTTCTCACCCAAACAGGTCCCACACCCTCCTTCCTACCTCCCCATCACCAATTTCTCACCTACCTCCTGTTCCTCTCCAGAGCTTCAGAGCTCCCACTGAGAATGGAGATCAGGAAACGCCCCTCCACTTTCAGCGTTCATAGGGCATGTGGGTCCATATCAGAAGCGGACACCATTTTTTTGAACAGCTGCAATTAATTACCTTTTTCTTTTCATGGCCAAAGGTGAGAGGACACATCACCCTCTTTTGAAGAAGGAATCTCCTTTGCTTCAAGGAACAGAATGATTAATTATTCGAGTTGGTAGGGCAGGTTAGAACTTTATGGCAGTGGTTTCTATCCATAGATTTCTGTCTAGGGTGGAAAATCAGGACTACAGGTTAAGTTCCTGTTAAGAGGATTTATTCACTCATGCTTATACACAGGAATCTAATCCGCATTCAGCTTTGTTCGGGTATATATATATATCATATCTACAAAATGATTATAGGATAGATTTGAGGTGGAAATATGAACTGATAAAATAAATTAAATAAAATATGGATTATTTCATAAAACATGAATGAATAATAGTATAGTCAAATGATTGATTAACAATGATATTAATGTATTTAGGAATATTTGATTGACAATATGAGAACATATACAATGTAATTCTAATTGAAGACTACGAAGTGGAAGCACAAAACAATTTGTAAACCAACCGACACACTGTATGTACATATATGGAAGATGGTTTGATGTTTTTATGTTGTGTTTGTTTATGTTTGTTTTTAAAAAAACAATAAAACTTTTTTTTAAAAAGTGACACATCGGGCAAGGTAAAAAAAAAAAAACTTGGCAAGTTTAAGACTTGTGGACCTCAATCCCCAGAATTCCTGAGCTAACATGACTGGATGAAGGATTCTGGGAGTTGAAATCCACAAGTCTTAAAGCTGCCAAGTTTGAAGACCCTTGATCTAATCAATAAACGGTCAGTGCTAAACCAAGAGAATTAAAGAGGAATTCGACTTAGACTATTTGTGGAAATGTAATGATTCTAGGCTGTTTCCTTGTTTGACTCTGCCCCAGAGGTGGTATTCAGCAGGTTCTGATCAGTTCTGGAGAACGGGTGGCGGAAATTTTGAATAGTTCGGAGAACCGGCAAATACCACCTCTGACTGGCCTCACCCCCATCTATTCTCTGCCTCCAGAGTCCCAGCTGATCGGCTGGGTCTTCTTTTGTTGCCCTGCACAGGAGAACAGAGCTGGAAAGCAGGTTAGTGGGGTGGGGAGGGAATGGAGATTTTGCAGTAACCTTCTCCTAGGAGTGGAGTGGGAATGGAGATTTTACAGTATCCTTCCCCTGCCATACCCAACAAGCCATGCCCAACAAGCCAAGCCATGTCCAACAAACCACACCCACAGAACCGGTAACAAAAATTTTGAATCCTACCACCGCTCTTGAATCCTACCCCAAGACTTCGCCTCTTCTCCTACAATTACCACTCTATGTTGTGATATTGTGGGTGTCAAAAAGAGAGAGCAAGGGAAAATTTCACTATTTTGTGACTGTCCTTTCTCCTATTACAGCCAATTTCTGGTTGTGCCAGGGTCCTGATTTTTTGCCCAATGGCTAGAAGACATTCCCCTAAATATAAAATTCAGCACGTTCCCAGTTGATGCAAAGATAATTTAATAATGCATTCCTATTTTCTGGCAAGTCAGAAGTGGCCAGCACAGCATCTTAATATCTGGAAGATACGAGCAAATCCATCCATGTCAGTTTTAGTTACTTTCTCATTTTTCCATTTTCCAATTCAGTTTTGTCCATTTCTTCATTAATTTGATTTCATCAAAAAAAATCCATAATATCTAATATATGCTTGGGCTGTACCTGTTTTTAAAAAGGATTTGGAAGAGCTGCTCCAGCTTGGTTATCCGCAGGAGGGGTCATGGGAGGGGTAAATGATGAAACACGTATGTTGCAATGCGAATGTGTGTTGCAATGCAAACTCCACCTCCTGCATACATGGATTACAACATTGTACACACATGCATAAGAGATAGAGATGGGGTTGCAACATCATGACAAATGTTTCAGTGTTCTGATGAAATTACATTTTGGAATGCATGGGAGCATGAAAGCAAGTTTTTTTTTTTAAAGCAGCTACAGCTTTTTCCTGGTTCCAGTGAGAAAATTATTGTCAGGCTGTGCTCCATTCAAAATCCAAGAAAGAAATACTTAGACTCTTTTAATTAGAGAAAAGATATCTTTTAATGGAAATGAAGTGGTAGCTACAGTAGAATTCTGAATCTGAGGAATTAGGCACGTAAATCACATATACAAAGTAATGGAAATGTTCCCACCCCCAATAGTTCAAATGGTTCTTCCAATTAAAAGTTGTGAATATCATCATGTGGACATCTTCAGGTGGTGATGAAGTTTCTGTCCGTTGACCTTGGCATACTTTGATAAAGGTTTGCAGCTGCGCAGAGAAAAGAAAGCTAAGCAAGAAATAGAAACCTAAGCAAGAATGTATTCTCCCCCCTCCTCAGTTTATACAATCCTAAGTTTTACTACCTCCTGCTAACTTCCCATACTTGTTCTTCCTTCCTTCCCCCGTTACTTATGGCAGCCGAAAGATGCAAAGCAGAAGTAGAAGATCTTGAAGGCTGACAATTATAGGGCTGCTTTCATAAGTTGTATATGGGATGCTAACAGGGGTTGGATTCAAAAATCCCAGTGACAGGTTCGCTGCCCAGTTGCTGTGTGGGCGTGGTGGGCGTGGCCTACTGGAACTTCCGGGAAGTCTGTTTTTCACCTTCCCAAGAGTCCGGAGGCTTCCCTCGGGCCTCTGGGAGGGCGAAAATGGCCTCCCCCAGGCTCTGGAAGCCCTCTGGAAGCCAGAAACAGATCTATTTCCGGATTTTTAGAAGGCCCATTTCCCCCCCTCCCAGAACCTCCACGTGGACCCTGCACTTACCTGCATCGAAAATGGGCTGTGTGCAGGGGTGGGATTCAAATTTTGTAACAACCAGTTCTGTGGGCGTGGCTTAGTTGGTGGGCGTGGCTTGGTGGTCATGTGACTGGGTGGACATGGCTTGGTGGTCTTCTGACTGGCTGGGCGTGGTCAACTCAACATCACTCACATCGAGGCACGCATCTCCTCGCCTGGCCTCTCATTGACTGTGGGGATGCTGCAACAGCCGTAAGAGTGAAAAATGGTCATAAGTCCCTTTTTTCAGTGCCATTGTAACTTTGAATGGTCACTCCACACAAGCAAAGTACCAGCAAAGGAGGGGGAGAAAACTCCAGAGAAGTTCCTGAGACAGGAAGTCTAGTCCTGCCAAGAATGTAATAAGGGTTAATGAGAGGCAGTTTCTGTAAGCAACACCAGAATGTTTCCTTCCTGCCTTCCTTACAGGATTAGGCCAGTAATTTCTTCTAACAACTGGTTCTCCAAATTGCTTAGAATGTTAACAACTGGTTCTAGTGAATAGGTGCGAACTGGTAGAATCCCACCCCTGGCTGTGTGGAGACTCCTGGGAGGGGCGGGGTAGGTGGGGCCCATCCAGTCAGTTCAAATACCGGTTCAGTGAACCAGATGCACATTTAATATCCTGTTCACCTGAACCGTTTCGAACCGGTAGAATCCGACCTCTGCTCCGGACCCTTGGGAAGGTGAAAAACGGCATCATGCTCATTAAAGTAGCCACATCATTTCAGAATTGTACTTCTGCACATTCAGAAGCATCCAAGTCATTTTCAAAGCGCTCACATTCTCAGTATACACAATATGCAATATACACATACATATTTGTATCTTCTCTGCTGGCTTTAGTCCAGACACTTAATTTCACCTGACAGGGTTGTTGTTGTGGGGAAAATAAGAGGAGAAATAAGTGTTGGCTATGTTCATCTTTATTATTTAGATGGAAAACAGAAGCCAAGATACACAAGGACCACTAGAGGCTCCAGTAGAGATGGAGATACTATCATCCTTTATTATTTATAAAAATAATGGAGATAATATATCCAATATGATCAAATATTATTTTATAAAAATAATAAAGGCAGGGTGTAAATAAATATACATATTTCTTCTACTAGAGTAATGCCATTTTGTGTTCACAGTATGGAGATCTAGGGCCAATGTTGAAAAATTGGGAGGTATACAATCAAAAATTGGCTCACCAATTTGAAAGTAGAAATTCTTATCTTTTTAATTATTATAATCTATAATTTCTTAATTATAGATTAAAAATGAAAGCAATTTTAAAAAAAACAGATTTCTCCTTCACTGCTACATTAGAGAAGGCAAATTCCTTGTGTGTCTAAGCACACTTAGCCAAATAAAGTATTCAATTCAGTTCAAATTCATTAGGCCCATAACCAAAAGGTAGAAAGTGGAGGTATGCTACGATTCTGTAAACTACTTAGGAAGAGTTGTAAAGCACTATGAAGCTGTATACAAGTCTACAGGTGAAACTCGAAAAATTAGAATATGTGCAAAAGTTCATTTATTTCAGTAATGCAACCTAAAAGGTGAACCTAATATATGAGATAGACTCATTACATGCAAAGCAAGATAGTTCAAGCCATGATGTGTCATAATTGAGATGATTATGGCTTACAGCTCATGAAAACCCCAAATCCACAATCTCAGAAAAATTAGAATATTGTGAAAAGGTTCAATATTCTAGGCTCAAAGTGTCCCACTCTAATCAGCTAATTAAGCCATAACACCTGCAAAGGGTTCCTGAGCCTTTAAATGGTCCCTCAGTCGGGTTCAGTAGGAAGCACAATCATGGGAAAGACTGCTGACCTGACAGCTGTGCAGAAAACTATCATTGACACCCTCCATAAGGAGGGAAAGCCTCAAAAGGTAATTGCAAAAGAAGTTGGATGTTCTCAAAGTGCTGTACCAAAGCACATTAATAGAAAGTTATGTGGAAGGGAAAAGTGTGGAAGAAAAAGGTGCACAAGCAGCAGGGATGACCTCAGCCTGGAGAGGATTGTCAGGAAAAGGCCATTCAAAAGTTTTAGGGACTTTCACAAGGAGTGGACTGAGGCTGGAGCCAGTGCATCAAGAGCCACCACACACAGACGGATCCTGGACATGGGCTTCAAATGTCGTATTCCTCTTGTCAAGCCGCTCCTGAACAACAAACAACGTCAGAAGCGTCTTACCTGGGCTAAAGAAAAAAAGAACTGGTCTGTTGCTCAGTGGTCCAAGGTCCTCTTTTCTGTTGAGAGCAACTTTTGCATCTCATTTGGAAACCAAGGACCCAGAGTCTGGAAGAAGAATGGAGAGGCACACACTGCAAGATGCTTGAAGTCCGGTGTGAAGATTCCACAGTCTGTGTTGTCATCTGCTGGTGTTGGTCCACTGTGCTTCATTAAGTCCAGGGTCAATGCAGCTGTCTACCAGGAGATTTTGGAGCACTTCATGCTTCTTTCAGCAGACAAGCTTTATGGGGATGCTGACTTCATTTTCCAGCAGGACTTGGCACCTGCCCACACTGCCAAAAGCACCAAAACCTGGTTCAATGACCATGGGATTACTGTGCTTGATTGGCCAGCAAACTCGCCTGACCTGAACCCCATAGAAAATCTATGGGGCATTTCCAAGAGAAAGATGAGAGACATGAGACCAAACAATGCAGAGGAGCTGAAGACCGCTGTTGAAGCATCCTGGTCTTCCATAACACCTCAGCAGTGCCACAGGCTGATAGCTTCCATGCCAGGCATCATTGAGCAGTAATTGCTGTAAAAGGGACCCAAACCAAGTACTGAGTACATCTGCATGCTTATACTTTTCAGAGGTCCGATATTGTTCTATGTACAATCCTTGTTTTCTTGATTGCATGTAATATTCTAATTTTCTGAGATTGTGGATTTGGGGTTTTCATGAGCTGTAAGCCATAATCATCACAATTATGACAAATCACAGCTTGAACTATCTTTCTTTGCATGTAATGAGTCTATCTCATATATTAGTTTCACCTTTTAAGTTGCATTACTGAAATAAATGAACTTTTGCATGATATTCTAATTTTTTGAGTTTCACCTGTATATACTATAGTTTAATAATGGGTAAATAAGACACAAGCATTGTATTCACATCGCTAGCTATGTCCAAGCAAATAAATCATGATGGTTCATTTACACCACACTTATGAGGTTTATGAGCATGGCCATGTATGTTGTATAAACACAGTCATTTCTGATTGTGATGTGATACTCTACCAGTCTTTCTCAACTTCAAGATGTGTGGACTTGATGTGATAGTCTTCCTAGCTGGGGAATTCTGGGATTTGAAGTCCACACGTCTTAACGTTGCCAAGTTGAGAAACACTGGCCTACTCGCAAAGCATTAGAAGAAAACCTAGAATACAAAAGTTGAAAGGGACATTGGAGATCATTTAGTCCAATCTCCTGCCCATTCAAGGATCCACTTCAAGATTGTCTCCAAAAGATGCCCAGCTATCCTTTACTTAATTAATTCCAGCAAAGGATAGTATCACTTTCGAGGCCAGCCTACTCTATTGTTACACAGTATGTGCCATTTGGAAATCCTTCTTGATGTCCAACCAAACTCTACTTCCTTTCGGTTAAACATCTATTGATGTTTATCTTGTCTTCCTTCACACTCCTGAACAGGTCCAGCCTGTTGCTCAGTTTCCTGGATCTCTACACATGCATGGATTTCCTTCATCTAGAGTGCCACTCCTCTCTTTTATCTGGGCTGTTCCTTTTGAACAAGTTACGATCTTCAATCCTCACATTCCACTCATGAGTCTCATCCTATCAGATTTCAGTCATGCTTGCTAAATCATATTTGTCTTCCTGTTCTTTCTCTTTATTGCTCAGGTTATGTGTATTTGTTCAACCCCACTGGAAGTCTTGGTCAGGTACCTCCTTCCTGTAGTTAACTACTCGTTGGTGACTGCCTCCACCTCCATTGTACAACTCACAATCCCATTCCCTACATTATTCCTTTGCATTATTTCTTCTATTTACTTCTCCTTCTTTTGCAAAATACCTGGAGGTGGAGTTAAAAGAGGGCTCCGCCTAGAATCCCTACATAGTCACAAGCGAACTAAAGTCGACGGTCCCTTGAATTCCATTCACCTAATCTAATCCCAAGCAGGTGCTAACCCTTGGTTGAAGAACAGTCATGCACATCAGCACAGGAAGCAAAAATATCAGTTTAATACTGTAATTGGGTCTTTACTTGCAGACCTGACTTTTTGCAACTGGCAAAATGTGAGCCCAAAAAAAGACTGAAGAACATCATCCTCCATCCAATGGAACAAGGCAATGGTGTCATGAAAGTGTTGAATTTATGTTTTAGCGACAAAGAAATAAATGGAGACTAGTATAGAACTATTTCAAGCTATCTAGCTCTCATCAGCTAGCCATATTGGCGAGATGTATTGACCTCTAAGCCACGGGCTCTCCTTACTTTGTTGCCTATACCAGGGGAAGGTTAGTTTTTTTAATCAGGGCAACCTGATCTACCCAATTATGGGATGGAGCACACTGCTCCGCTTTCCTAATATACAAGTAGTCCAGTTTCGAATCCCAGAAGGGTATGGCTATTTGATGAGAGCTAAATAGCTTGAAATAGATCTATACTAATCTCCCTTTATTTCTTTGTCGGTAAAACATAAATTCAACACAAAAATAGTTTGTTGTGAAAGTGACTGCCTGCGAAGACTCCTGGATTGGGGCTGAAAGGTGAAAGTGGAAACAGATAACAGATAATCAGAGTTGGAAGGGACCTTGTAGGTCATCTAGTCCAACACCCTGCCCAAGCAAGAGACCCTACACCATTTCTGACAGATGGGAGTCCAATCTCTTCTGAAGTGATGATGCTCCCACAATTTCCAAGGGCAAGCTGTTTCATTGGTTGATTGTTCTCCCTGTCAGAAAGTTTCTCCTTATTTCCAGGTTAAATCTCTCCTTGTTCAGTTTCCATCTATTATTCCTTGTCTGGCCTACAGGTGCTTTCGAAAATAGCTTGGCCCCTTCCTCTGTCTGGCATCCCCTCAAATATTGGAAGACTGCTATCATGTCTCCCCTGGTCCTTCTCTTCCCTAGACTAGCCATGCCCAGTTCCTATTACCATTCTTCTTATGTTTTTGTCTGCAGTCCCCTAATCATCCTAGTTGCTCTTCTCTGCACTTTTTCTTGCTTAGCAATGGAAATTTTGGGCTCAATTGCAATCGTAAACTGAGGACTGCCTGTATTGAGAGCTAGGTTTAACCAGGCCTAGCAGGTCATGCACACCGAGCTCTGGATTTTCCATCCGCCTCAGTCTTCCTGCCTCTAAACACCACCGGCCTAGTTCACCAGAGCGGCAATAAATTTCCCAAAAACGATTCTTCCCTCGTTCCCCAGCAGGAAGCTGGTTGCCAGCCCCAAGAATTATTTTCACTCCTCCTTTACTCTCCTGAACTAATTATTTTAGCATCTCCCCTGCATGCCATTTATCTCTCTCGTTTGGAAAAAAAAGGCAGTTTAATTAAGATAAAAGCTTGGCCTTTAATGCTTGGGGAATTGGTCTCTGCTCTTTACGGGCACGTATCTGATGAATGGATGTAACACCAGGCTGACCCATATCAAGGAAATCTGGACAAGCAGCGACATTCAGGGCAGAGGAAGGAAAAGTGAGAGAAAAGATAATATTCCAATTTTCTCTGGCTTCCCGTGTTCAACCTTCCTCCTTTGCTTGACGCTATTATGTTAGAAACTTAATAGGAAGAAAATCAGGGCTTTTCTTTTATCCTAAGATTTGTCAAGGAACGAACGCTAGTCCATTTACAGAGCCAAAGGGCTTGTTTTTCAACCAAGGATCTCTGGAGTCAGCTCCTGGGAAGGAATTTGGCAGAGGAAAAGGTTGGCTAAACACAGGGGGATCCATTTAACAGCCCTAAAAGTCAATCTGGACACCTTTTTGGAAGAGAAAGCTTCCAAGCTGGAGACTGAAAGCCCCACTTTCAGCAAACCTTCCCACCTCAGCCACCTTTGATTAATTTTAAATTGGGGGGGGGGGGGTTCGTTCCACTTCTCCAGCTGATAATTAGAAAATGGCTGCAGACGTGAAGTTATATATCCCAACAATGAAGGAGCCTCTCGTGGGGAACCTCGGTTTAAGCCCCACTGTGGGAAGTGAGGTGATACAATGGGTAGAAAATATTTATTCGGTTGGCGATGATGGACTGATTTAAGTCAAAGAGAACATTAGTAAGCCTTAGTAAGACCACACCTAGAGCACTGCATCCAGTTTTGGTCACCACACTATAAAAAAGATGTTGAGTCTCTAGAAAAAGTACAGAGAAGAACAACCAGGATGATTAGGGGACTGGAGGCTAAAACATACGAAGAACGGTTGCAGGAACTGGGCTTGGCTAGTCTAGTGAAGAGAAGGACCAGGGGAGACAGGATAGCAGTCTTCCAATATTTGAGGGGCTGCCACAGAGAGGAAGGGGTCAAGCTATTTTCTAAAGCACCCAAAGGCCAGACAAGGAATAATGGATGGAAACTGAACAAGGAGAGATTCAACCTGGAAATAAGGAGAAACTTTCTGACAGGGAGAACAATCAACCAATGGAACAGAAGTTGCCCTCGGAAATTGTGGAAGTGCCATCACTTGAGGCTTTCAAAAAGAGATTGGACTCCCATCTGTCAGAAATAGTGTAGGGTCTCCTGCTTGGGTAGAGGGTTGGACTAGATGATCTACAAGGTCCCTTCCAACTCTGATTATCTGTTATCTGTTACTTTTATCTGTTATTTCAAACTTGCAGATGTTTAAACAGTAGATAGGTAAATACTCTATACCTGAAAAATAGTTAGCTATTTTCCCCAAATAATTTATTTTCAAAGTTACTGGTAATTGGGTTAATAGCAAGGGAAGCATATTGTTTTCTTCCTAGTATTTCTGTGAGGAGAGGATCATCTTAAAGTCAGGATTCAAAGCCCATGTTTTATCACAGAGCAAATCTTTCTATGTGGTTAAGAGTCAGCAATGACCTGATGCCACATTCTCTCTCTCTCTCTCATCTATCTATCTATCTATCTATCTATCTATCTATCTATCTATCTATCTATC